>JAQGCH010001647.1:0-14938 GCA_034699485.1 Nanhermannia elegantula | reverse complement strand
TTCGTACCACATCTGCATTCCTCACATTCTTTTCTCTATTTATTTTGCTTCAGTTTTGCTTCACTTCTAGTTTTTTTTCTTTGAGACTCACTTTTGGTATTCAATGCACAGCAAAAACACATTTTTTCACTTTTATTATAACTAAAAATTGTGAAAACTTAATTGATTTTTATTTAGTTCTCTCCTTATTTGAGACTATAATCAGTTTGTATTTGTTCATTATTTTAATGTTAATTTCTTTTTATATATTTTTTGTAATTAATAAAAAACACTTTTTGTTAACTTTTTCGCACTTTTTTGCGTAACTTTCAATCTATTTTGTCTTCAAATTTATTTTCTTTGTTTAGTTTGGTTTCACTTAGAATTGAATCACTTATTAAGCAATTAAAAAGTGAAAAATAGTTTGTTATTCTTAATTAACTTTGAGAAAGAAGTCAAATACCAAACTATTTTGTTATAAAAGAGAATAGAATTGAAGAAACGTTTGTAAAGTTTAAGATTTAATTAAATTTAAATTTAAAAGTTTTATTCAAACCTATTATTGATAGCAATTATTGTCAACTTATAGGACAAGACTTTGGACCAAAAGCACTCATTGTTGAGAAACTTTTCAACTTTTCTGTATGAATAATATAATAATATAATAATAATGTTTCGCACGAATGCCTGCAAATCATTATAAACATCATAAGCATTACAATGGAATTCGAGACTTCATTATTGTCTTCATCTCACTTACCATCGAATACAATTACATCAACTTCTTCTCCATTAGAAGTGCTCTCAAACGCCGCCGCACTCATTGAAACTAAAAGTTGTGGTAATGTTTCAAACTTTTCTTTTATTCATTGCATTTTTTTCTAAGTTATTATTTTTTTCAACTTTTTTTTGGAATAACTTTATTACATATTTAAAACTTGAATGTCTTCACAATATTTATTGCAATTTTTGTGACTCTTTTATTATTTCTTAAATAATTGAAAAAACAACTCATTTAATAAGAAAAGAGAGAAATTAAAAAACTTAAAAACTGATTGCCTTTTAAATGATTAAATTTAAGTTATACTTAAATTTTGATATTTGCAAAGTAGTTCTCAATAATTATAGTTTAAAACTCAAATTATATTAATATAAAGTTTTTGACATTGAACTACGTCTTTAAAGCGAATGTATGGCTCTTCTCAACAAATAATTGAGAGTTTGTAATGACTGATTGATTGAGGTTTTCGTAAAAGTAATTATTCTTAATTTATTACACAGTAATTATCCAATTTTGAACTTATAATTAATGTTATTTAAGACTATTTTGATGAGAATTGTATCTCAAGCCAAATGTTTATACGATAAAAGTTTTTATTGTTTATTTGATTAGTTTGTGAGTCAACTTATTTTCAAAATTTACTATTGAGGGCAAAATCCTCAACACTCTATCGCTTTTATCTTTTTAACCGTTTTAAGAATGCGTAAAATTGGTACGAATTGAACGATAAAAGTAAACTCTTATTCAAAAACACGTCTCTTATGTTGAGAAAAGTTTTATCATTTGATTTTAATGAATGACTTTTATTCATGTTAAGTAACAGAGTATAAGTAGAATATTCACACAGTTATGAATTCTTAGACTTCACTTTATTACAGGTTTTTAATAAGAGTGAATCCGTTGTTCTTCAATTCTGGATATTTTTCATAATGGATTATATAATATGTATTCAATTATTATTATTATTATTTATGGTTTAATATTTAACCACATTTTTGAATCAACTAAAAGCTATACTTTGAATAACTGAATAATTTGAATTGACGTTAATTGCCATTTCCGAACATTAATCTCTATTCTATAGTAATAATTGCACAACAAGTCGACAACTCTTTAAAGAATATTTTCATGAGAAAGTGCTTTAATTGCTTTGAGTCCACATTTTTGTCACTAAGTCTTTACTTAAACACGAATACCATTTGAATTATGTTAAAAAGCCTTTAAAGTCTGCTTTTTAGACAAATGATTATTAATGTTGCGCACAATCATTTCCTTTCTGTTTTGTGATCGCTTCAGGCCTTTTATCAACATTTGCTTCAAAAATTTCAGAGATTGTATTCACTTCTTTAGTCTCGAGTTTTTATATCTCTTCTCATTTGAGACAAACTTGAAATAAACTAAATTTTTTAATTTCAAACTATTATAATTGAGTGGTATTCCGAATGTTCACATCTGAACTGTCGCTTTCTAATAGGCCTTTGTATTCTTTTTTCACTTGATTTATATAATAAATTTGATTTCTTCGGTTGTCAAAAAGTGCTGTAATGTTAACTTTAAACTCTCCAAAGAAAACTCAGTAAGGCTAGTGATGGCTAAGGTTGAGGATCACTGGGGGTGTATTCCCAAAAATGCTAGATTGTGTCTAAGTGGGGATATTTTTCTAACACGTTTATCATAATCTGGCCCTAAATAATATTCATTTCAATTTGAGACTATTTTAGATTTTTTGTGGACCACTTAAATATCGAAAGTGGGACCAAAGCATTATTTCGCTACACATTTTTCCGTTCGGTTCGCTGGGGACAGATTTGGTATCGATTGACAGAGGGAGTATTCTCGACCAAAAAGTGAGGGGGTTATAGTTTCTCTATGCGCCCTATACACCCCTGGCCATAACTTGTAAGGATTCAGTTATTTTTTCTTTGTTTTCAAACAAAGAAATTAATTTTCATTTTTAAAAGACTGACTGACATGTGAGAAGTCTTGTATTTCCACTGAATTGATGCTTAAATAAGTGAAACGATATAAAAATCCTATACTCAGTTGTAATCAATTCATTATTCAATAAAAGTTTTCCGTCATTTAGTTTTGAAAGCATATGGAACTGATACGCATGCTTTGCTTCGTTTGAAAATTTAACTTATATTAATGCAATAATAATAGCATTCATTCCTCACCACTGATTTTTATAATTAACACTTATGTCATAAAATATGTTTTTTTACTCGTATGGAATCCTAAATGCATTACTCATGCTTTAGGATATTTCACAAGTTTTCTAGAGTTGCAATAGAAATATTTAGTTATAGTTCCACTAATTATATTAAGATATTTGATATTGTTTTCAAAGGTCACTGACTTCGCGTGTTTAAAACCTGAACAGAATAAATTTCAAAACTTTACTATCAAATAGTTTTGTCACTTAGTTTATAAATTAATTTATTTCAATATAAAGAGATGTTCATCGATATAATTTAAATTTTATGTAAAACAGCTTTTCCTGCTCTCAAAACATTCTTTGTCTAATAAACTCTAATAAACTTTAATTTAATAATAATATAATTTAATTTTGTCGGAAGAAAAATAAGTTAACATTTTGATAAGATTTAATTTTTGATTCAATTGGATTTATCTACAAATATAACATTCAAATAACAATGTCTCGTCTTTTGAGAGGTTAGTCTTGAGGTTACAATCGTTACAATTGAAAAGTTATTTTTGTTGGTTTGGGTTCTTCTCACGCGTTTCCTTTAAGCACATGAGGAGATGAAATGACTGGACATTCAGGCTTTTTGCCAGTAGTGTATGTTTTATAATGAGAGCTGGAGTGCGTCCCCTCAGGACGAGAGTGCGTCCCGTTTACAACTATTACACTATACTTTAGTACACTTTTATATAAGAAGGTCTTTCTCTCTCTTTCTTTCTCTTAGAGAAAAAGGTGGGGTAACACTACTCTAACTTACTATTAGCCCAACATTTTTCATACGTTGTGAAAACTTATTTTCTTTCACATTCGAACTCGTGAAGAGATGCTTTTTAAATATCATTCCATTGCTTTGTTGCTTATCTTGTTCTTAGTGTCGAAACATTCTATATCTGAATCAAAATATTTTTATCGACCAATTCATGCTCTATCATATTTACTTTAATGTTCACAATTGGTTAGAAGTTTCAGGTTTTAATTTTCTTTTTACAGATTATTGTATAAAAATTTAATTATATTTTCATTCCTATGTAACTTTTGGTTTATTGCTCTTCTGTATTATTGATTTATATAATAAATAATACGTTTCACTTAATGTTTTGTATGTTTTCCACTTCTGTTAAATAAATTACATTTTACTCTCTGTGAACATTTGCATAACTTTTTTTGTGAATACCAATAAATGAATGAAATGAAAACTTTGACACTTAAGTGATTTCTAATATTTATTTAAAAATTTTGTTGACTTTAGATGATTATCAATTGAATTTCTCAGCTCAAGAAGCGATGCATTCGAACACAATTAATAAAGAGCTGCCGACGAAAGAAAATAAAATGAAGAGAACTAAAGATAGAAGAGAATTAGCGCACACTTCGAGCTTTAGAATTAAGGCTCGAACTAATTCACCGTAAGTCTAAATACAATAAATTTTGTATTATTTGTTATTTTAAAATAAAAATTATAAAACTTTTAATTTAATTGAAAGCCTAAGCGATGAATCAATGATCACCGATAGAGTGGAGCACTCATTATCTCCAAGTATTAGTCCACCACTCAATTTACACTATACTCGAACAGATTCATCAGACATTGCAAATAATGCTCTTTCCTGTTATACTACTTATATTGGTTTTAGTCAAAGAGATCGCGATATAAACGGATCGCTAACATATCGCGGCTCTCCATACCATCAAATCGAATGTACAAACAATACAAACAATATTATTAGACGTAATAGTGATCCTCAATCAGCTTCTAGTGATTCAATGACTGAAGAAGAAAAACCATTAGACATGAGTAACAAAAAGTATCGAAACACTGATAGCAGTGAATCTCAAAGATCAGAGTCTAGATCAGAGCCGTCTCGAAGTCCACCCAATTGTTTATCAAAACTGTTTGGACAGCAAATGATGAGACCATCAGTTATTACGTGTGCGCCTTCTTTATTGAAATCACAAACGCAGCGAACATCACAGTCATTGTCGCCGACCTCTAAATGTCTTAATTGCAGCGCAACTGATAATTCTGGTGATTGTTATGCGAGCGATAATAATGAGGATGAGTATAGTTGTGGTGATAATAAAGGGTTTGACAGAAATGCCAATACCTGTAAAAGACATCGCAGAGAAATTGTGACCGAAGGTGTCAGTGATCCTGTTATTGAAGAGCACTTTAGACGATCTTTGGGTAAAGATTACTCAGAAATATTTTCTAATTCTACACACAATACTTCAATTACTTATAATTCAGGTTAATATTGGCATTCAATTCAATTTTGATATTAAAGTATATATTATTGAATAAATAGTGTTTTTGTTTAGTTGATGACCACTTTGCAAAAGCATTGGGAGAGACTTGGATTCGACTCCAGAAGACGAGAATTGAGAAAAGTTCAAAACCAAATAATGCTCAAAGTATTGCGTCTTAACTTTTTTTGAATTTATAGCTTTTTACTACTTTATTAATATAATAATAATAACTAAAATCAATGTTTTTTGACTGAAAAAAAATGTTTTTTAATCGATAAATTAAATGTCTTTTATATGTAAAAAAGCTTAATATAAATTTAATGGACGGTAAGCTTAATAATTAGGAATTATCATCTTCTGAATCACTCAATACCCATATATCTTGTAAATTAGTTTCATTATGTAATTGTGTTAAACCTGTTAACTCTTCGATATAATTGGAATCATTAAATGCTTTTAGTAAAAAATCGAAACCTTCTTCATTGTACGCATCGATTACCTAAATATTGATTTAAATATATTTATTTTTATGCTATCAATTAATGACATATTACTTTATCAGAACAAGCGGTGCATTTATTGAATCGTTCACTCGTAGGCATTAATTGTTGGAAACGTGATAGAAATCCTCTGATCTGGTGTGGAATCAATCCGAGGGCAGTTTCTGCATCGCTGTCATAATATTCATCGGCATTCACTATAAGAGCAGGCGCTTCACCACTGTTTCAAAAATATTTTATTTTAAATATGTTCTATTTTTAAAATTAAGAATAAAATTACCCCAAAGGATGCTGTATTACAGATACCATTAGTTCTACGGCCAGAGCAGACGCCAACATCGAAACTCCCGGTCTCGTGACTGTGCACTGCTGGTCAAGTGTTCGGTCTTTAGTCGACTTTTCAGTGGAAATATATAAACAAATATAAATTCATAAATAACAATAAATAATGACAAACTTGTGGCTGAACACGCGTTTAGATTATAGTTGAGTTAATTTGAAAAACACATTCACAAGTCATTTAGTTTAATTAATTTATATCTATAGGAAATTTATAAGTGTTTTTGACAAAATTAGTTTTTTAACATTAGGTTCTAATTCGAAAGCATTTTATCTAATTATGATTATAGAAACCTATTTATGGGACAAAAGATTGTACAGTTGTAACACAGGCAGTTATTGTTAATTATATTAAATAATAATTGAATGCAAACACTTTTCACACTTGCCTTCAATTTTATTTTGAGGCAAGTGTTGAGCGAAAGCAAACTAATACTAATTTTAGTAAAACTCGAAAATAAATTGATTCAAATAGTATTTTGGTTTAACTATAATTTGAACGTATGCTTACATTTCCGGGAGCGACGACATCACTACAGAAATAACATCCCAATTGTGATCCTGAAATTTTTTTACATTTTCCATTAGAAGAGCCCTCAATACTCATATTTGTATCATTTGTTGAATTAGCTCTTAATCCATGCCGTTGTACAAGGAATGTATCGAATCCGAGCGCAGCGTTTATTACCAACTATTAAAAATTGAAACAAAATAATTTTGTGTTAATTATTAAGGATATAATCAAACTTTGCAATAATGAAGTGGTTCTTCAGACACATTAAAATCTAACAAATTATACAACAAAAGGGCATAATTGTTGCTGTATTTAAATATTATTCAAACTAATATCAGTCCATTTTGTTAAGTAACGCGCATTAGCATTCATTTGATTATACAATAACTTTAAAAGAACTCAATTAAAGATAAACTAATCATTAAATTCAAATCAACTTTTTGTACCTTATTATTCACGGCTGACAGTAAAGTTGGAAGCCATCGACTCTCTCTCGTGTCCATTAAAAGAAATATAACATCATTTTCATTAATTAGTTTATTGAGCTCTTCGACGTCATTCTTGACTTGTGTTATCACTGGTGTAAAGTATAACTAAAATTATATAATTTATAAATATTATTGTGAACATACAGTGATCCATAACTGGATGTCCAGGCATTGGAATAGATAATGATATTCCTTTGGAATTTGCATTCGGAAAAATGCTTTTCAATGCTTCTGCGGCTGCCATTGCTTTATGTTTTCCGCCATCAACACAATCAGCGAATGTAAACAACGATTGTCTGACAGGATTCGAATACGAGACGTGCGAATTGTCAACAAATGTTATTGTTCTGATTCCCCACGCCTTAGAAAATAGATTCATATATTGTAAAAAACAAAAGCGACTAAAAAACAAAACATGCCATTAATCCTCGTGCGACATAACACCCAAGAGTTCCTGATCCTAATATCAAACACCGAGTTGAAGTTATTTTCTCCAAATCAAGCGATGGCACTAAACGCCAACGCATTAGTTTAAGATTCAAATCGACAGCATTTTCAGCCAAACGAATAGGATCTAAAACATTGCTTAAATCGACGACTCGAGGCATTAGTTTATTGTTTTCATTTTTCTCCCAACCGACGCATTCAATACTTTCCACTTCTGGAATATTATCTGAATCTAATTTAATCTCGAAAACAATGCTATTTTGAGTTGATTTTCCTCTTCTTCTGTATGAAATGACCGAACATTCATTTAACTTAAAATGATAGCAAATAAAAGCCAAATAATTCCTTAGCGGCCAACCCGGGTATTGGTCTGAAGTACACGAGTCGGCAAATGAAAAATAAATCTGAAAAATATCGAAACTTTATTTAATAAAAATAACTCTTGTATTTCTTCAAATATTTAAAAGATTATAACTTATTATTCAGTATTGAACTTAAATTCAAACCTTTCCTTTTTGTTTCTCTTTTAGTAGAAAATATTCTGCGATTGAATGAACGGTTATTTCGGAATTATTCTCGAAAACAATAAAATACGAATTATTTGTTACTTCTAATTTTGTATCAATTTCTTCATTTAATTTCAATATCTTTAAAGACAGATAATAAACAAATTTTTAAAACAAATCATTTTATGATTTAAAGCGATTCAATTCACTTCATTTTCAGACCAAATCGATGACAAAATTTGTGGCGATTTTGTTGTATAACTCTTTTGTGGGAAACAAAGAGCTGGAAATGCGAACCAATAGTGGAACCGATATTTCTTTAGATCCTATATTGAGTCAAATAATTAAATAATTGAAGCAATTATTAAAACATCAATAAAATAACAAAATGTGAGTCATGTCTTACGGCAAAGACTAAGAGAATAAATTTGGATAAAGAGCGGGAAATATCTTTGGTTACGTTGTCTTTAATGATATCGTTCCAGATCTTAATATAAACTCATAAATAAATAATTGTTTTAATATTTTTTATAAACTATGAAACAATACTTCTCTTCCAATTTCATTAATTAATTGCTTTTTGTCTTTATTAAGGAAGTGTTCGATAGTATTCGTGACAATCAATTGGCCAAACATTTTGTGCGTTTCTTTTGTTAACAAATTATTTCTAATCAATGACAACAAAAAGTGATTAAACTTTTGAAATCAATAATAATAAAGATTTAAATACTCTTTAAACGATTCATAATTAATGTTCAAAAGCGGCGGTAAATTCGGCGATAAATCTAATAAAGGATAGAAAAAAATGAATGTAAATGAGAAACAAAAAGAGAAACAAAACTAATAATAGAGACCATTATTGAAAGAGCCGTTTATATCAATTGGTTTTTCGTCTAATTTCAAAGTTTCTAATTTCTTGTTCGCCAACAAATGCCAAAAACTGATGTCAATCACTGAAGAGAACGGATAGTATTTGAGAACTGGCTTCGATTGTTCACTCATTTTTATGATAATTCACTTTCGATACAAATAACTGAGATTTACTTTAATCAAAGTCTGACTCAACTCATTTGTCACACATTTGTGAAACACCTCTCGATGTGAAACACATTTGTAAAACCAAAACAATAACAGATGTGCTGTTTATGTCACCCAAACATTCATTACGTTATGCTTTCACTGAGGGGAGGGGTTAAGGGTTGAGTCAACTTTAGCTCAACATTAGGGGAGTAAAGGCTTGAGAAAGCTTTTAATGGACTTTATTTGTCAGTGTTAGTCATAAGCTCACAACTTGAGCTTCAGCTCGAGCTACAAGTGACGCTCTATTTGATAGGTTCCCAAACTTTTTTGCCTTCCGATCATTACACATAAAAAATGATGTGTTCTAACAGACCATATGTTCATTTTTTGGGGTTCGGATCATTTTGATCCGTAAAACCGAGTTTGGGAAGCGTTGCTCTATTTGACCAGTACTTGAGCTGCACTTATAATCAGAAGCTCGGGGTTCAAGACTGTAACAGTTGTTCCCCTAAACAAATAGACACTTTGTCTAATGCTTGTGAGCACTACTTCTCTATAAAAGCTATAAAACAATATACAGTAAACTTTGTAATAAAGTTTCTATTTATTAATTCAATAATAGTTTTATTTTTATTAAAATAAATAAATTGATACATAAATGTCATTAAAACCTCTAAAACGAAGTTAAAAAGAATTATAAAATTTATTTACAGTTAAAATAATTATAAATTTGAAACTTAAGAAAATTTAGAAAATAAATAAAACTAATTATTACAGAATTAATTAGTTTGCGAGTTATCAGACTCTGTCCATATCTTTTTGGCGTTTTGCGTGGTTTGTGGTGTTTGTTGTATCTGTTGATCATTCATTTCATTTATTTTTTGGTATCTTTTTATGTCTGCCATCACTTTATTGAGATTTGTCTGCGATTTCTTCAAACCTAAACATTATAACAAATTTAGAAAAAGTTTTTTAAATAAATTAATATTAAACACAATGATTAGAAACAAAAGAAACAATTATTGATATAATAATAATAATAATAATTACGCGTTTTAAACAAATAATGGTTATTAAAACTCTATAATAAAGTTATAAATAAAGACTAAATAAAACTTTAATTATCTATAAAAAGAATAGAATGAAATGCATTTATAAGGCACTGAAAAGCACAATAAGACAAACCCTGATTAGAACGTCTTCGCGAGTGATTCACTTTAGCTGTCATTGAGTTGATTGCCGTCTCATTAGACTCAGTCTCGAAATCAAATTCATTTAATTCATTAGATTTAGAGTTTAGGCCACTGTTTGAGTCGTGATCTGCGTTATCACTACTTTTGATAATAGTATTGATAATGGAGTGAACACTCGGCGACCGTCTTCCCGGACACTGCCATTTGAGCTCAATAAAGCCCTTACTCTCTAATTGTTTATAAAGAGATCCAATTTCTTCGCCAATCGGTTCCCAAATGCGCTTTCCGTTTACAATACGATAATTAGTATCAAAATTGTTATAATTTTCATCATCACTACACTCGGCTCTCAATTCATTACTATTATTATTATTAGTGTTTAATTCACTCATTATTTGTAATTTTATTATTTATTTAATTTAAATGTCAATAAATTTGAAAACATTGATAAACAAAAGTCCGTTCATTACATACGTTTTGAATATTTATACTTTTGTTCCCCTTCTATGAGTAAAACTTTTTAATGAATATTATTTAGTGTTGGGCTAGTCTTGAGACTAAAACTAAGACTAAAACTAAAATTTTTCGAAGACTAAAACTGAAACCAGTGTTTACCAAGACTTGAGCTTTACATGTCGATACCCTGCTGTCGATAGCTGAGCCTCATACCCTCGAGCTTGAGCCTCGAGGGTGCCCTTGTCTTGAAGTTATAATTTTGTTCAAATTATTTCATTTTATTGAACAAAATTTTAATTATTATACAATAATAATGGTTTCAAATATTTAAGTATAGATTCAGAAGAAATAAATATTTTAAATGTATACAAATGTTTGAGTCAATATAAATAACACAATTTAAAATTTTCAATAAGAATATCAAAAAATAATACTCGTGTAAACATTTAAAATTTTACATTTTTCAATGTTTTTTTCAGGCTGAGAGGCTCAGTCAGTGTGAGCCTGAGCTAAAACACGAGCCTGAGACTGAAAAAACTAGTGATGTTTCAGTTTTTGAAACTAAAACTAACAAGGAGGGGGTCAGATAGATGAAACGCCAATTTGAGTGAAACTTTCACAAAGTGATTTTACTAATAAAATGTTTTTTGATCAAAAAATTCACTGCCCATATTCACTTTCACAATTTCTATACTCAATTAAACGATTATTAATTCAATAGAATTATTAGTTGTTATGATGCAAAATAACGTTAATAGCTGTCAAATATGGCATAAAATTACTCACTATAATCAGGTGAATCCAATTTTGTGTAAATTGCTGGGGTTGGTCACTACCATCGGAAGTTGACAAGAATTGGTCAAAGGTGGGCAACTATAATATTAAATTATCCAGCTTGATAAAATGAATGCAACGATATATAACCTTTAGAGTTGAATATGCGGAAACTCATTATACCCACTATACAATATTGACACATATATTCAAATAACTTACTATTAGTGTATAAAGTTAATAACTAATCTATTTATTTGATAGATGTTCGTTTGTGCACTAAAATCAAAGTCAATATGGGAACATATTTTATACATTAAAATTCCTTATTTTATTAGTAAATCATTTTGTCAAAGTTTTACTCAAATTGGCGTTTCATGTGACCCCTCCTTGTAAGACACCCCTCCTTGTAAGATTAAAACTAAAATACAAAGTTGAGACTAACCCAACACTAATATTATTCAATATTGTTATTGATATTGAAATCTCTTTTTTACATTATTAAAAACTCATTATTAAGATTGATTAATATATGAAAACTTAATGTAAAAGTTTTATACAGTTTATAAACTAAAATACTTGCCATTAAGGAAATAATTAAATTTATGGTTCACTTAAGAATTACTTAATAATAACGTTAATGCTTTTGAAAACTTACATAGCATTTGAATTATGTTTTAATTGTAAAATCGATATAAAATTGAATAAAATCTTTAAATTACAAAAGCAATGCTCATTAGTTATGTATTTTTTACACTAAATTAAAAATAACTTTTTTGTTATCACTTAAAAAATGACTCAAATATCTTTCAATTATTTTACACTTAGTTGAGAGCTCGCCAAACATCGGAAGTTCCGTGAGGTCGGGGTTATCATAAATATTACAAAACGCGGGAGTGTCCAAACCCGTCTGTTTTTAAGAAAACAAAGTTTCGCAAGTTTTTAAAAATAATGTGTTAACAGATTATTTTCGATGAATAACATAAAAATCAATTGTTTTACTTTATCATAAAACTAAAAAGGGCCAAAAGTATACTTTTTTAATTTCTGCAAAGGTCTGACCCTACCTAAGCCCCTGTCTTGACGAGCGATTAATTCAGTTAAAATGTTTGACTTAAAAGTTAAATAAATTTGTTATTAAACCTATTAGTTTCTGAGATTTGTAAGTTACACAAAAATGATATGTTTTTTATTTAAATCATTAAATTTTGAGAAAAAAAGTCGAGTGAAAGACCACAAAATGTAATATTCTTTCAAAACAATCGCATCATATAATTCATAGGTATTTGTAATTCACTGAGTGATTCTTCAAATGATTTATCAGTTTTGTTGACCTCCACATAATGCAAGACTGCATTCCATGCCATCTCTTTTAAAGGAGCGATTTTAAGCCAAATGGTATACAATTCATTCGTACGCTCCTTATGGTTGGTATTCGTCACACCGCCAAAGATTATCATTTGGCCAAAAGGCGTGACAGAAGCTGAATGAAAATATACGGGTCGAGGCATCAAAACTTCAATTTTAGTCCATTGCATAAAAATAAGATCTAACTTCCACAAGTCATTAAAAATTTGCGTTCCATCGGTTCCACCGATCAAATAGACTTCGTGTTCCATTTGAACGCAGTCGTGACACCTTCTGGTCTGCGGATAACCTGATTTGGAGTCACTTCTAGTTTCAGATTCAATCCATTCTCGAGTTTGGATATCAAAAACAGGAACCTTTACATAAAAAGAGTTGCGATTTAGTATTTAAAGTTTGCATTGAATTCAATTATTGACAGACATGAGAAAGTGAATGACACTGAACAGCAGTTCCGCCTCCGATCACATAAATACGATTGTTATATAAAGTGATTTCATGTCTATATCTTTCTTGAGGAAAATCACTATAGAATTCATCTGACTTTTTATACAAATGATGCCAAATATGTGTTTTCAAGTCAAACATATGGACATCAATCCTAAAGCCATAAAAGTCTGATTAAAGCTTAGTTTTGAAAATAATAATTAAATCTATTATAGGATTGATTAAAATAAAGAAAATTTACGACAATTTACAGCTTAGAAAATGAATGGAAAGCGAATACTGACGTGTATTGGAAACCAGTAGTGCCGCCGACAACGTATACATAGTTATTATCGTAATCAACAGTAAACGCCTGTCCGTACTGTTCAATGGGCAGTTGGTTATTGTTATTATTGGTTACGATTAGATTCCACGAAAGGCAGTTAAGATTACAGACATATAACTTATTACTACTCGTCTGACCGAATGGAACACCTGTTCCGCCGAACACTAATATATGGTTTTTTATTAATGCCGCGCAATGTGAGGCCAACTCTTTCGGCGAATTTCCACTTGTGTTCAGTTTATTCCATAGTTTTGTTGAATACGAGAATTTCCATAATTCGCGAAACAATGGCTTTGTGTGACTCCAGTCGTTGTCTGATATAAGATCCGGATCTGAGTCAGCGATTGTCGGGTTATAACCACCGAAGGAATAAAGAGCTGATTCTGTGCTCACTATTCTGTGACCACTTCTGGCTTTTGGCACTTTATTGCCTTCTTTTAAGATAATTATCAAAATTAATTAATATATCAAAAAGTTGTCAATCATTAGAAATACCTTTAAAATGGATTTTTTGGTATTTAAATGGTTTGAAGTGATAAACACTTTTATGAACACAATTCTCCATAATTTGAGTTTCAGATCATTTTTAATTCATTTAATAGTAAAATACTTTCAATGCTTTCAATATATTACTAACGTTTACAATATATTTGTCTTTAAATCTTATAATTATTTATTAGTTATAACGTTAATTGTGTTATACTTTTAGTTAATAAGATTTAAAAATTCAAATTATTTATAATTATAAACATATTTCACAACGAATTACACTTAATTTTTTTCAAATACTCTAAAAATATTTTGTATTAATTTCGTTATAGAGGTCTTCACTTTAACATAGATTTTGTATCATTTATATTGATCGGTATCTTATCTATTAGTACAGTGCGTACAGTACAGTCAGAGTACAGTTACAGTACAAGTTTAATAAGTTAGATATACTGTATTTTGCATATAATATAATATAAAGAAAAAGTTTTTTGTCAATTTAATGTTCATCAGTTCTGCATCAATTATAAAATGGTTAATGAGTTTGTAATAAATTGTTATATTTATACCGAAATAAATAACTGAAAAAATAATAATTTGAAGTAAAAACTCAAATAAACAATAATTAGATGAAAAGAGAGAACTTAATGACGGAATGACAAGAGACTTAGGGCTGCCCCCGGAGCAGATGGAAGGACCAAGTGTTCCAAATCTGCAAAGAGAGACTTGACCTCCAGACTCAAGCCAACATTGAGTCCGCGGCGGAAGATCGAGGAACTTGGAAGTACAGGGTTGTTCACTTGCTTTTGCAGGGGGGTACAGCAAAAACTGCAAAAGATAGCAATTTCTAATAATTTTTATT
>JAQGCH010001646.1:0-14938 GCA_034699485.1 Nanhermannia elegantula | reverse complement strand
TTCACGTGGATATCATGTTAATCACACTTACATTGAAATATTAATCAATTAATAACTAATAGAAATTATGAAAATAACATTATACAGTAGTTGACATAAAATAATATGATATCTTTTAACATATATTAAAAATTTCATATAATTATCTCTAGATATAAATGAATGAAAGAGATTTAGTATAAAACACTTTTAAACTAAATTTAAAGTATATGTAAAATAATAATTAACAAAAATCAGAACTGATTAAGACTTTCAAAACATGTAAAGCATCAAATTAAGACACTTAAGAGCTTCGCGAATTAACATTTGATTAAAAAAAATTTCAAAAAAATCTATAACTTTTTCGTATTCCTATTCTTTTTGGAAAAGCACTATATTCAGAAATTATTGATAAAACACAGGAAAAATATACAAAATGTTTTTTTTGTAAAAAAATCAAAAATTTTGGGAAAATCGGAGAATCAACAAATAATGGCAAAATTGTGATTTTGGAAAATTGCTATTACTTGATCGGGTGCTTATTTCTTTGTTTACGAACGTTTTGAGCAACACATAAAAAGTAGGATTTCCGAAAAAGTCCTTTTCTTGATAATAAGTAACATAATAAGTACAGTCTAGCAAATAGTGAGCGATTCCAAACATTTTTGTGATAAATATTAACAAGATTTCGTGCTTAACTTTGACTGCTTCCATAATTCAATGTTACGCGAAGAGGTTTCGCGACCTAATTTTGGATTGTGACCCTCCATTTGGAACCCCCTAACACATAGTTAACAATACTTGAAAGGAAGTTTCAAAGGAAGTTAAGGAGTTTGAAAAGAAAAAACCTATGCGCAAAGATCTAAATAACTGATACTGATTAGTGCTTTAAAATTGATGAAATCAGTTTTGCATTATAAGTTATAGAGGAGGGACAGAATATTAATGAATTTTTTGATGATAATTGTAGCTCAAAATAAATGTCATTTTATAGTTTATGTTCATTTATCAAATTTCTCTGTGCCTAATATTAAAGTAATTAGAGTTTTATATTTAAAATAAACTATTTGTGTATTATTATATCCTGTTGAGTTCTTACAAAATAACGGTTCCTTCAGGACCAAAATTGTGACTTCATTTGCAGAAAAGGCCTTCCGATGAATCTGAAGGCCCTATAGATTATTAATACTTTTTGTTTGGTTTGTGAAGAGATCACAATTAAATGCATAAAAAGACAGACAACTCTGGTCATTAACTTACTGTTTATATCAATTTCAAAATTTTTATAGTTCATGCAGTTAATTGCCGTTTCATAATAATAATTTCATGCATATACCGGTACAGCAAAGCTTACTATTCTGTCATTCGGAGAAAGTATTTATCGGATGTTCATTAATAGATTTTGCTTTGAATTATAAATATAATTATACGCTTGAAAATGGAAATGCAATTATTATTGTGATTATTAAATTGAAAAAATGATTACAAATTACAGGAAAAAAATATTGAAAACTATGCAAATTTGTTTGAAAATTCACAATAGCTTTGTTTTATTAATATATAGTGAACACTATGTGACCCACTCTTTATAATGATTAAAATTCATGGTTTTCCGGTCAAAACACAAAAAGCTGTAATGCCTGCTTCCATATAATTAACTATTTAATAATAATATTTCATTTTCAATAAGAACTTTAGTGCCATTTCACACTTCAGTCATGACTTTTAAACAAAATAGTAATTGTTGAAAGTTTCTAAGTTTCTAAATTAGTGATCGAAATGATTAAGTTATTGGTAATAATGAGTTTAATTATGTGGAAATAATTAATAATACTTTTCTTAACTTTTTTTTAAAGTTTTTATTAGTTGTTGTTCTTCTTCTTCAACTTCATGTTGAAGCCTTCTATGGAATGATGGGCTTTAAAAAGAATATCACTATCTTTATGCGCATCGACTCTCAAAATTATACTTATTTCGAACCCGATTAGTCGACATCTAATCAACTTAAACGAAATGAATTTAAAGATGAGGTTCAGTTTACCTATTTGTTTGGCTTCGATTTATCCTAATTCTGTTCTTTTATTAATTACTAAAAACTGCATTTAATTATCAAAATATGTTAACGGCAGAAAAGTATCTGTTAATTGAGTTTATCAACTAATAATACATAAAACTTCTTATGTAAAGCAAAGTTAACTATTACAGTAATCCTTTTATTTGATAAGCGCGAAAATGTTAGGTTTAAGTTAAACCGTTTAACAGATCATTTTTCTGCCGATAGTACTGTGCAATATTTTCTTATGAATATTCATTTTGATCGTACACTAAATTAGAAATTGAGACACTGATATTTCTTTCTTATCCCAAAATAATTACTAATAAAAAATGTTTAATTTGTCATTGGTTAATTATGTTATTTAAACATTGACTGATGATTTAGTAAAGTTATCGATTTTCAAGAGATATTATCTCAATAGCTCTTTGGGCTAATGGTCAAAATGAATAAAAAGCCCTGTGGTATAGGGGTTCACCTTAAGGTCGGTTCAAATGTTTTTGACAGTTGTTTCTGTTATTTGAGACAAATTAGTTCAAAATGAGATCAAAATTGATATTTTTATATTTAACGATCAAAATGAATATTAACTTAAAAAGTATTGCATAATATAATATAAAATTCAAAACTTAACAATTTTTTAATATTTTAAATGTTTTGTAAAATTCAATAAACTAACGAAAATATATTTTTACATTTTCAAAAATTAAATAAAGTTATTGATTGAAATTAAAATTTGATTTAAATTGATTATAATCTTCTTTGTATTTGATTTCTTCTGTTACTTTTATTCCTTAATCGATATCTATGTTGGTTTCTGAGCGACGGTCTCTCTTCTGCAAAATAAGGCGCTTCTGATGCGGTATCGTTATTCGCATTATTCGCGTTATTAGCATCTGAAGTGAATTTCAGATTTTAAATATCAACAATTATAACAGACTTGGTTTTTGATCGATAACTCACTGTTATTATTTGTATTATTTGGCAAAATAATAAATAAAATTATAATTCGATTTCCGAAGAAAAGTTCTTCTTTATGTACTGATAGATTAGATGAAAGATTAGCTGCACTTTCATTAGAGTTTGTTATATTTATATCACAGAAACAACTGTTAAATAAAAAAATCCATACAATTAAGAGATATTTAGAGAATATTTGATTTTTAACCTCGGTTGAGCTTATTTTAGAAAACATATTCTTTCAAATAAAAATGAATTATGAATCAAATGATTTATGAATAAACTATTTTCAAATTATTAAAGCTTTTGGTGCAAAAATAATGTTTGCAATTACCGGTATCTATTAAATTAATATTTTTTATATTGTTAATATGGTTAATATGATTCATATATCTATATGTTTTATTCATAAGCACTGCATAATCATAACTTGAGCTAACACTAAATATTTAATCAATAGTTTAAAATAAACTCTGGCAAAGAGTACAAATAGATTACAATTACGGCATATATTTCAATGAATATAAAATGTTCGAAATTGTTGTTTTATGGAAATGTGTGATTTCGAACTCTTTTATGTCATTTGTTTCATTTATTCAAACATATATTGTGATTTGACAGAGAAATAAAATAAAAAAGTATTATTACATAACTAGTATGTATTAACAGGTTTTTTAAATAAAGATATACATTATTTGTGTCCACAGTAATATGCAAAATGTTTGCATATAAGCACAGAGTCTTCTTTAGGTGATCTTTAATTACAAGGGTATCTGTAAATATTAACTGTTGACTTTAAAGTTACTGTACTGTATAAGTACTATCAGTCTTTGTTAAACTCTGCCCTCAAAAAATAACTGTACAGTTCTTTTCACCCAAAAATGCGAAGTAAATGTACGCTTTTCTGCACAATTTTTTATTTTAATAGACTTTAATAGTCGACTATAAGTAAATGCTATACACATAAGTATACATTTTTAAAAGCTCGTATTTTTGGGTGAAAAGAACTGTAACCAATAAGACTATATATTATTAAGAGAACATTGGACACATACACTAATTCATGAGAGCGAAACTGTACGATTCAACAAAGACTTTTGCCGCCGATAGTATACTATACAGCAACGGTTTTCAAACTGGAGGCCATGGGTGTTTTATAAGGGTGCCACCGATCCCTTAATCTTTTTTCTTAAAAAGGAGGCCATAATAAGATGTAAGAAATAATTAAGAAATTTATTGTACACATTTGGCCAATAATAACTTCCACAGTTTTTTATGGTTTTTTACCAGCAAAGTTTAATGGATTTTCATCAAAATTATTGTGGGTCATGTATTTGTAGGTAAGAAACTTTTAAAAAGGGACCTAAATCAACACTTATTATTCTGTGATTTAGCAAGATAAACGTTCGCAGAAAAAATAACTCTTTTTTATACAATTTCGATTTGTGTACTGATAGGGAGCCACAGAAAATTTTGGCCCCAAAAAGGGGATCATGGCAAGAAAAGTTTGAAAACCACTGCTATACAGTACAGTACAGCAGCTATACACTATAACATATGAATAAGTTTTTTACGTAAGCCGAATTTCACCGAATATTGACGCCGAATCCAAAAATTTTTATTCGGTGCCAGACTCTTATCACGCCGAATAAACCAAAAAATTGTCTTTTTCTGTTGAAATATTAGTTTATGGGGTTATTTATGATTTTTTCCCCAATAATAGCTTTCGAATCAGCATAAATTGTATATTGTATACAAAATATTTGTAAATTTGCCAGATTTTACTCAAAACTGTAGGTTAAAATCAAAGAAGGGTCAAACACTTTATTTTGGACTAAATCTAAAGATCTATTTTAAAAATCTGAAGATATTTTTCTCCAGATCTCATTTATATTATGAAATTGAGCACTTTATATATTTTGAATAGATGAAAATACAACAAAATTGAAATTATATTTTAATTAAAAAAACTATATAAATACTATATATATACTAAATTATAATAAAATTTCAAAGTAATGGTACTTAAACAAAGTATATCATGTAAAATATTACTGAAATACAGTGATTTTTATCTAATTAAATGCATAAAAACTGAATAAAGAAACTCATAGAACTAAAAACTAAAGGAAATCCGTGAAATCATGAGGCTCGAGCCGATATCGGGAGATATAACACCAGTAAATATTAGGCATTCATATAATTAGTTAATAAACACATTTATATTATTCCTAGTAATGAAAACAATTTATATGAATATAAATTAGACATATTGGTCAATGAGCTTTATTTTTGCTATTTTTACATTATTTACGCCGAATTTGGAAAAATATCCTTCTGTTTAAAGGTTATGCCGAATTCGACTTTCACATACGCCGAAAAACTTATTCACTAACTATAACTATGAATAATAATTATAAGTTATATAAGAATCAATTGAAATTGTAGTAATTTCTTGTTATAATTTATAACAAATTTATAAAACAAGTTATAACAAAAAATTACTGCAATTATTTGAATTGATTCAGAAATTAAAATACTTTTATGCGTTGGATTTCTATCTAATGGAAAGTTAGTAAGTTTTCTAAAAATTGAATGTAAATTACTGTATTCAAACAGTAAGAAACAAGCAATTGATATTTGAACTGAAACTAAAACAAAAACCAAAATTTTAATATGATTACTAAACACTTATGTTGTTTTGCATAACATAAAAATGTTGTAAAAAGAAATTATATTTAGGAGAAAACTAAGGAATTGATACAGTATCTAAAACTTAATATAATATACAATACAGCATTTACTTCTCTGAACTTATCTATTTAAATATATTTTGAAAATTAAATAAAAACCTTTTGCCCACGGGTACTATCATTTATTATTATTATTGCCCGAATGTGTATAAAGTTTGGTCAGCCCTACTCTATAATATTTTTATTAATGGACCATTTTTGGGTGGTGTGAGTGACTAAATACATGTGTGTAAAATAGTTCATTGTATTGATTGCTTTAATATTGTACTTATTTTGATAAATTACTTTAAGTTAGGGTCAGCTATAATAAATCCAGTGCTACCGCGCTTTAAATTAATGAATTTGAATATCTAATGTGAAACAATTAGTGATCAAAAACTAGTTCAAGTTACCAATACTTACACAGATATAATCAAGTATTCAGTTATTTTGAGACTAAACTAACATTAAAACAAGACTCAAACCAAAACTTTAAAAACAGGTTATTGATTATAATTAATGAAAAATAATTACAAATATTTGAGATTTAAAGTCAATTTTGCTCAATGAATGCATTAAATAACCATATATAAAAAGAGAGCACATCATCCCTAATAAAACGACTAATAAAATTAGTGATGGCAGTTGGCTCTCACAGCCAACTAAAGATAACTAATAAGCCTTTGCGAATTAATTCATGTAATTAAAATTATGTCAATAAAGATAGTGAATAGTCTTTATATAATGCTATAGAGGTTTCATATAAATGCTATGAACTAAGCCTATAAAATCTGAAAGTTATAAAAGTCAGAAACTGTGTTATAGAACTTTTAAATTAAAATTTATTTTAACTTTCATTTACTCAATTGACATATTTTTCCAATTCTTATAGAATATTTAATATTAAATTTTGGAAAATTGGAAAAATTATTGCATTTATTATTTTAAAAATGTCGCATTCTATCAAATTAATCTAATTTTTTTAAAAATCAATTTATCCCTTAGTCATTAGCTCTTATTCTTCGCTTTAATTGATTATCATAATAATTAAGTTTTAGGGCTTATCTTCCAGGAAATACAGTTAACTTGCGATGAGATTTAAATTTTTATATAAATTCTTATTTTTATTATTTTGATCGCCCGATAAATATTGAAAACAATTTTAATATTAAAAAACTAAAAGAGTTAAATCTTCGAATAGACCTTCTACAGCCACTTCTTAATATAGCATTGAAATAAGCTTTTATTTTTTCGAAACTCATATATCAATATAAGTTCTTATGATTTGAGTGCATCTGTAATTATTCATCTAAATATGTTGTCACGATATGTTCATAAACTTTAAAATTAGTGTAAGTTTTCAAGTTTTTAAATTACTTAACTCTCATTTTTTAATTTAATTTTGAATTCATTTATCTGTAACACTAAGATTTATTTCTTCCTCGCAATAATTTACAAAAGAACCCGAAGGATAATAATAAAACATGTTTCAAACTAACAAATTCATTCATCAAACTTTATACAATGAATTTTTTAATAAAATATTATAACAATTTTAAGTTTAGGAGATTCTATTGTAAGCAAATTTTTTTGTAATTGGATAACTAGCGTATGGTTGAAATGATTGAATACAAACATATTTGATTGATGTTCGACAAAATTTTTTTAAAATTATAACAATTAAGGATTTTATAAGTAAATAAAAATATTATTTATTTGACTTCTTTTACATTATAATTATAGAAATGCTTGTAATACATGTAATTAAATGCGCATTAATTATCATAACTTAATTCGAGTTAATAGCTTTAAAAAAATTACTGAGAACTAAAGTTTTATACATCTGTCATAAAATAGAGATAGAGTCCATTCAGTAGCTTAAAGCAAATAATTGTTTGACACTCGCATTTAAATGCCCTTAAACTATCTTAAATCATACGTTTGATATTAGATTAAGAATTGTATTTCCAAAAGCAACAAAAGAAGCTCTAAATTAAGCTCTGATTTAAGTTTTTAAGCTTCACATTAAACATTTTAGAATTAGAGCTTATTGTCAATAAATATAATAACAATATTTGGGTCGATATTCAGCACTCTTTTGTAAAAATTGAAACAAAAATCATTGTCTAAAACCAGTTGACTTTGACCAAAAAGAAATAGAACTGATTGATCAGTTATTAAACTGTTTATACTTAACCTTTAGTGAAAAGTTTAAATGGAGTGGAAATTGGATTCTTTTTAGTGCCTAAACACTCATTCATAAAATTGTTTAAATTACATTCCTTTGAAATTTATTTTTCAAAGATTATATGACAATCAATAAAACCTTAAGTTATTAAAAAGTAACAATTTTATGATTGATTGGGCAAAGAAAAAGATTGATTAAAAGCAAGACATAGGAACCAAACCAACATTAATGTCGAAAACGTATGTTTTTATTTTTTGAACTGCATTTTTATAACTTGAAGCAAAGATGATTGATAATTGATATTTAAAAGCAATCAATTCCAAGCATAAAATTAATTGAATTAATTTTAAAACCAAAATAGTAGAGTACTGTTACTTTTTTTGTGCATAAACATAAATAATAATGAAAAATCACAATTCTTATAAGCTCTTTGTTAAAAATAAATTCTTAGTAAAATAATAATAAATAATTGATGGCATTCGCTGAGATACATTGAACACTAATTTATTTATATATTTCATTCAAGACCTATATATTTTAAAAATATTAATCACAAGCTTCAAAATAAAAAGAGTGTTAAACACGAAGCTGAGGGAGTGCTCTAAAGGTAAGCGTCGATTAGCCTATCTAACTATCAAAACTAATTTATATACCAATACTACTAAGTTAGTAGTAATGAATCTATGAAATTGCCTTTAATGTTTCATTTATAGAAATATTAAAGTTCCTGATTGAATAACCCCCGAATAGCCCCCGAATAGCCTAATTCCTAATTTCGCAACATTTAAATACTCACAATTCTGGAAATTCGATTTCATTTGATAAATCCTAATCAAAAAGTGAAAGTCAATTCAAAATAATAATCATTTATAACTTATAGTACAGTACTTTTCTACCTCTTCTAATCAGTTTATTTGCAAAGTTACCAATTTTTAAAGATTTAATACTTTCAAACTAAATAATAAGTTTGCTCACAATGAAGACAAAAGTGAGAAAGAATGTGCTTTTCATGTGATGTGAAAACTTTCGATAATAAAAATTATGTTTTATTATTATTTTCAGATAATTTTAATTTCACTCATCTTATCATCACTTTTAATGGTTCCAAATGAATGCATTCCGATATTTGTAAGCGCGAGGACTGCTAAAAAACTTTTGATTCCTGTGGCTGTGGCCGGATCTGCATTGTCGTGGATTGGAGTCGGACTCGCAATCGGAGCTTCTAAAAAAAAATTTTTCGATCATGACGACAATGGTTTTAAAATTAAATTAGATCATGAATTTGGTGGATTCGGTTTAGGTGATGATCATGGTCTACATGGTTCTGGTGAAGGATTTTGGTGATCAAGTTCTTCAAGAGATTGAGTTAACAGAACATATAGGTATATATGTATTTATGTTTATGTTTACTCTAAAAATGTTTTATATATTTAATTTATCGTTTATTTATGTTTTTCATATTTAATTTATTAACTTTTTTATAATTATTAAATGAATATATATCTTGAGATTGTATAATACTTTCCACATTCAAAATTAGAACTCATATACATATAAGTATTAATTTATATTTATTTTTTCATATATTTTATTCGATTCCTTGTAATTAATGGTACAAATTTATTATAAAATAATAAAATAAATTTTATATGAATTGAGTTTTAGTTATTTTCTTATGATTCATACAAAGTATGCAAAAATATAAATAGAGTTAAACAAAAATCATAATTAAAATTGTTATAATATTAAAAGGTATTCCCAAAGATTGCTTTAGAATTTTGATCGAGTAATGCAAACACTTCTTTCATATCCAAATCTGCATCAATGGTCAGAACCGGCGGTTCGTCGCTTCTGCGATCACTACTCAAAAGCCAATTGTCGTGCAATTTATGCAATTCTTTCAAATATTCCTGAAATCACAATTCAATTAAGAATTAGCAGACATTTAAATAAAATAAAAACTGATTACTAATGGTATTTCCATTTCTCCTTCTCTGGATCTCTCTTTGATTCGTTGGTAAACAGTGTGAGGACTGGCTCTCAAATAGACAATGAGATCGACTTTGCATTTCTGATTAGTGCTCAACCATTTGAACCACTCGTCGATTACAATATATTCAGGTTTTGATAACTTTCCGCTTATTTCAGAGTCAAATAAACAATTATTAAACTAATAGTAAAATGCGTGAGAAATACCTCTGAAACAGATTTTCTGTAAAGCAATGTCTGGCAGAGAAAATAGATCTCTCCATAAGACGAACGCATTTGGATATATCAGTGTTTGGTAAGTATTGAAAGTCTTCATACATCTCAAGTCGGGTGAGTTGTGCCAAATGTTCAAAAGCAAAACACCACTTATTTATGTCTTTATATAAAAGCTGCAAAAAGTTATAACCTTTGAAGTCAAGCCATTTGTCTATCGGTTCGGACTTAACCATCACTTTATTGCTCTTTTTGGACAAATAGTTAAGTGAAGAGCTTTTACCACTTCCTATATTGCCCTCAAAACACACCTTTTTTGGATGTAATTAATCATTAATTTAGTTATTTTATGAATTTATTAAATATAATATAATATGAATTATTAATGAGAATCGCTTTCACTCACTGTAAACATGTTTCTTATCAGTTGTTTGTTAAGCAGTTTTTTCATAACATTTAAATAAATTAACAAAAACTAAATTAAGACTTAAATTAAAGTTTAAATTAAATAAATATATTTGAGTTTCAAAGCAATGAAAGCATGACTTTTGTGTTTAGTAAACAATAATATAAACATAGGCTTCGAGTCTGCGCTCATTTGTGTATTGATGTTATCGTTCATTAAGATCTGTTTTATATTATCTTTAAGTTTATTATTAATAATAATTAATAAATGATTAAATCGATACTAAAAATGCATATTTTTCGATCAGTTGAAGGCATAAGCAATGCGTTTAATGATGTGGTATATCACGAACCAAATGAAAGCAGAGATAACACTAATCAACACAAATCAATAGTTTGTTATTTTGGTGGAGATGTACAGGACTTTCACGAAGATATGATTAATAACAAAGATTACATACAATTTTCTGATTATAGTCTCGAAAATATGTCTCAATTATTGTCTCAAAAGTTTAAAACAAGTGATATATTTGTGATTCGCGCCAATCGTTTCCGAGAGAAGACTTACGCTATTTATGAGAATTTTGTCATTTCTGACGCTTTCGGATGTCCTAAACATCAGTTCAATAAACAATCGTTAACTCATTTAAGACTTCTCTTAATTAATTGCTTTCAAAAATTGGGTTTTAATATAGATTTTACTAATAATGAGAAATTAGTATTAATTGGTTTTAGCAAAGGATGTATTGTTTTGAATCAACTTTTATATGCCTTTTATGTGGCTTCAGATGATTCAGAGCTCAAGAATGTGATGAATTGTATTGAGTCTATGTATTGGTGCGATGGCGGACACTCTGGAGGAGGAAATACTTGGATCACTTCTAATGAAGTGCTCAAAAACTTTTCTAAAATGAATATTAAAGTTCAAATTCATGTGACTCCATATCAAGTGAAGTGTCGGTCCAGGCCTTGGATTGGGAACGAAGAGAACAAGTTCTACAACACTTTGACTCAGTTTGGAGTCAATACAGAAAGAGTTTTTCATTTCGGTGACGAAGAAAAGTCTTTGGAAATGCATTTTAAAGTTCTCAATGATTTTGTTAAATAAGTTCTTAGTTTTCAATTTAATTCACTTTTTAAATTAATTGTGAGAATAATTTAATATAAATAAAATGTTTTTTAAAAATTGATTTAAGAAATTAATTATTAAAAATAAAATACAATTTTAGTTCTTAGGAATAAGTTTATGTTTAGAATGTTGGCTATGATTGGAAGGCGTCCGAGCCCTCAAAAATAGAGTCCAATTGAAGGAAATTTACGATTCTATGGGTATTAGAGTTTGGTATAATTTGTATCCAAAGTTTACTCAAATTAAAAGGTTTAAGGAATTTCTTAATAATAGTTTTAAAAAGTTAAAGAAATAATTATTTCAAGTTTTGAATATAAAATGTATGCGTATTTGTAAGACGTCTTCTATTGATAACTTTTATTAGTATTTCATAACAAATCTCACTAAATATCAAAATAATTTGTGTTTAAGACTTAAAGTGTTGAATAAATGTGAAAAATGAAAATCTATTTATTTATTACATTCTCAATAAACTTATTATTTATATTAATTAATAAATCGGTGAGTATTTGAGTGATGAAAGTATTGAATAATTAATAATAAAATGAAATGAATGTTAAGATTAGTGACGACTTATTGATCGGCGAATCAAATGTGGTGTACATTAAACTCTTTCACGCATTCCATTCAAGTTTGTATTCATTTCGGTTTCATTTCAATTAAAACTAATTATAGTTTAACTTAAATTTCACTCTAATTGTAAATTGATTTGAAAACATATCTCTGACCGCAATAACGTAATAAACATTTTCTATAATTTTTACCCATTTTAACGATAATGTGATTTCCTGTAATTGAATGCACTCTTTCGACTACAATTGTTTTCTATTTAAATCAATTTCTTATAGGGGTTCACATCAGAAAGTTATATGAGTTCCAGTCACGTCAGTATATTTTAATAATTATTTTATTGTTTTAATTATAGATTTAAATTATGAACCGCGGGCTTTGATAACAGTAGGCGGTGTCAATAATGCGCCGCTTATTAAACAGGAACCGCTTTCTATCGAATCAATCGCTGCTTTGAAAGTAAGTCTTTTAATCTATTTTAATCATTGGATATTTCAATCATTTATTTGTTTAATTGATAGCAAAGTTCAACAGACGGAGGACTTTATTATCTAAAAGCAGTCGCTTTCAAGTCGTTCGATGACGAAAATCCCATCAAGACTTCGACCACTTTTATTAAAGCTGTAATTTACCACTTTTTTGCTTATAAACTCATTTCTTATTCAAAAGTTTGAAACATTTTTTGGTTTTAGTGTTCTTTATATGAATCTTCACTATCAGATGTGCTCATCGTAACGCTTGACATAAATGGCCAGTTCTTGTCGATCAGCGCATCCACTCTTAACCCTCAATGTATACCTACAGTCAAGAACTCTATTGCAACAAAATTTACTAATTTTAATACAACATTAACTGTGATGCCAACTGTAATATCAGTCGGGTATTCATTCCATACATTTTTTTTATCAATTATTTACATTTAAACTCATTTTTTCCTAAAGACCCGACACTCAGACATATATTCAGCGTTTAGAACAAGAGAAAGCGGAAAAACTTCGTGGCGATAAAACAGATAACCGTTCGTTTTTCGCAAAATATGTAAATTTAATTATTTTATTGCTTATAATTTCAACAAAAACTAAACTTATTTAGACTTAATATTTGACATAATTTCTGATATTTTATTTGTTCAAAGGTTTAATCATTAGTTTTAATTAAAACAATTATTTTATTTAAAGTGGATGTATATCGTGCCGGTGGTTATCTTCTTATTAATATCGAGTGCAGCAAATCCAGAGTCTGGCGGTGGTCGTTGAGCTCATAATTAGTTCATTAATATATTTACCATTTAATGTAAATTCAAGTAAAAAATATGACTAGTCTTGTACTGAATTAGATTCACATCAAAAATAAGACTCAATTGTTTTCAAATTTTCAGATAAATAAAAAACATGTCAATTAAGGATAATTTTTGTAAAGACAATAATAAAACTTAAAATAAACTAATTTTATACGAATAATAATTTAGAGTTCACTACGATATCCATCAATGAATGGCAAACCAGACCTCACTCTTCTTTTATATCTAACATAGTCTTCGCCAAAAAAGTTTAATAAAGTAATCTCTTCGTCATGAACCCTCTCAGCAAAGAATCTCCAACTGGCGATCGCGTAACCAACTGTGCAAATAGGGTTCACTAAAATCAACTTAAATTATTACAAAAAATAGTTTAAAATCCATTTTAAATAATTAAGATTTGTATATAAATTCAATTTGAAGAGAAAGCCCTCACTTGAGTTCCAATAGACCAATAAAACCATCCGACATAAGAGGGATGTCTGCAAAAGGCATACACGCCGTGAGTCACCAAAACGTGACCCTCTTCGCGATGACTCTGTATTATATGATTAAAATTGGTTTTTGCCGTAATCATCGCCAACTTTCTCATTGATTCGCCAAAAATACATAGTATTAGACCCAAGACTGTGATGAACCAAATTTGCTTCAATTCAGGCAAAAAGTAAGCCTCTATTGTAAACTCAGTCACTGATGCGATGGCAGCGATTCCGTACTCTTTGCTGTGGTTTAATAGGAATGAATCCAATGATAATGACTTCGGATTTATTATAGAAGTTATTAAATATTCGCTGAAATGAAATAATGATAAGACAGATAAATACAGTCCAAAAGTTGATGTCCACTCGTTTGTGCCCAATATTGAGAGTAAGACACCCAGAGATAGGCCTTCGCCTAATAGTGCGGCTCTTAATGACACCTAAAGTATGGATTCAATTAATTAATTATTTTAGTTCAGTCTCAAAAAGTTATTGTTATTTAAGTCAAAACTTTTATAGCAATTCAAATATAAGATTACGTGGAAATATAGTCTTCCGCGTGAGTAATAAACCACTGCCAGAATTGCGTGATTAATGATCGCGTGAATCACGAAAATCACGTGAAACCAATCGGTTATTATGTTATCACCAAAAGTGGGAATTTGTTTAATAATAAATACAATTAATAATGAAGTGAGTGATGACACGAATGAAAATAATGCGATTCGACCGCAAATGCATAACATTATTAATTATTATTGTTTTATAACTATTTCTATTATTATTTCATTGTTTTAGTTTTGAATCATTTAATTATAAATTAAAATACACTTCAATTTTGATTCTCAATAACAATTGCATTCAACTATTTCTAAATCATAAAATCTTTAATTGAACTCAACTTTTAGACCTTTTTATAGTCACACTGTATGACTCATAGAGTG
>JAQGCH010001645.1:0-14942 GCA_034699485.1 Nanhermannia elegantula | reverse complement strand
GTTTCATGACTATCATCATTAATACGTTGCTAAGCATCACATTTTCTGCTTTTTCTAAAACTGCATAAGACATAAGACACGATCGAATTATTATTCTCTCAATAATATTGCGAACAAGGGATGCATAGCATTAAAAATAAACTTATATAAGAATAGAATCAAATAAATTCTGGCTTAAGTTTCGCATTGATATATAGCTTCCGTTTAATTTAAATTATTTATTTTGTTACAAATGTTTTCTCATTAATATAAATGAAATATTAATTAATTGAAGTTTAGATCGAGTTCAACATATGCAGTGACAGGTGATTTACATCTCTAACTTGTGACAAATCTATTGTAAAATGTCTTGAATTGAATATTTGTAATTACAGAACAAAAAAACTCATTAAAACACGTATTCGTCCTCAGGCAGAGTTAATAATGAGAAATCGTTAATAGTTTTTGTATTATATCTAACAATAATATAGTGCTGTACTTTCTCATGGCTTAACTTAATAGACTGCTTGCTGTTGTTTAATTAAATTATGTTTCAGTTATAATTAGCTGAGATGTCGTTCATTTTTTTATAATTCAGAGATATCTTATTGAACGCAAATTTTAACTTTTAGTCTTACAGGTCTTACAACTTGAATATTTGTATTTTTATCAGCTTTTACTTGTATTTAAAATTGAATGTACAAGAAGTGGAACAATAAGTTTATTAAAACATGATTTGTAAGAAAGTATTATTTCGGGCGTCAAAAATAGGGGGACTTATTGTTTCCCAATAATACAGTATTATTACAATAAAGTCCGCTTTCTGTCCGGGATTTCTCGCTCACAGGAAGCAAATAAAAGTGGAAACCAAACAGACCGATAATAAAAATATTATTACAATTTTTTTAAATGTTGTATTTTTTTAAGTATTAAATTCAAATTCCAGACACATAAAAAACATCTATAAATAATAGTATACCGGTATTGTCTGATAACGAGTGAAAGTCTGGTGAAAAAGATATCAAAACATGACTTTAAGAAATTATTTGATAAGAAAATAGACAATAAGAATAAAGGGGGGTTTGGTTGCAATGACCCTATTCCTATGTTATTAATTGTTTCTTAACTCATATTTTCACTTTAAAACTGTATTTCAGTTAAACTTAGTTTTAACTGAGTTTCAATTTGGTTTATATTTATCAGTTAAAAACCAATTAATAGGATTACAATGAAAGCCCCTTTTATTTAATGCCTATTTTCTTATCATAGACTTGACTGATGAGCCAGTATTTGATATAAAGCTGCCTAACAAGTAAGCAAACAAACTGATACATCTGTGTCTATATTGAAAACAGTGAGACATCAAATCTTTTTATTAGGATTCAGATAAAATCTAAATAAGATAGAGAGCAGTAGCAGTACATTAACTACAATAAAAAATAGTTGGCCTAAAATACCCGTATCATTTAGTTTGTAAATCATTATTCACTAATAAATAATGTATTTTTGGCAAAAATTCATTTTAGGACATTAGGCAAGAAATAATATTTTAAAGTCTTAAGATTGAAAAATAAAAAAATTGAAAAATTATATGAATGGTTAGTATCAAATCCAGATGACTGACTCATTAGCTCGCACTTCACTCATTCTTCATGAACTTCTATTCAAGAAAACAACTCAAATATGTCATTAGTGTACCAAAAAACGAATCTCTCTATATAAGCACTCATTTGCTCTATAAGTTAGACTTTTTAAAACATTGAACACTGTCTCTCATAACTTTATAATTTCGGGTCATAATAAGTATTCTTATACTTGTACTATACATGCAGTATATGGCTGATGGCCAGATGTGGCCAATCTTTGATACTCTGTTTCTTTTAGAACTTAGTTTTAAATTAAAGCCATTATATTATATGAAAAAAGCCATAAAGTGAAAAGTTCTCAATGGTTGAGACATTTTTTATTTAGCTCTGAATAGCTTTATGCAAATTTTTTTCATCAAAAGCCTTCAACTTGAAATTGTATGCTTCTCAGCCTGTTCTCAGCTTCTTTTAAAATGAATCAAAAGAGAATCAAATTTTTAAAAACTAGACCTAATAATAAAAATGCAAAATTTGATTACTTCTCATTTTTATGAAATAGGTGTCGAATATTTTATAAAAATAAGTTAATCCGATCATTCAATATACTTACTGAGTCAAACATGCATTGGGTAGGATGTTATGCACAGTACACCCTACACATCAAATCAGAAAATATAAATTCATCCTATATATGATTTACACTGTCATGAATTTATAAAAAATTATTTGTTTAACTAAATATTTATTTTCTAATTTAAGGTAAATTAGATTTAAATGAATCACAAAGATTAATAAGAATACTAAAAATTAAGAAATAATTGTAATATATATAAATCGTATTTATTTTCTATTTTAATAATGAAAAAAATGTGACTCAAAAATATTATTTTATATAACAGACAATTTTTTGAAACTTTGATTTTTCTTGATTTAAGCTATGATTGAAAAGCAAACAATTCAATTCTTATAAATGGCTAAAATGCGATTCATATACACAAAATGTGTTCTAACACACAAAATATAATTGCACTCCAAATATTTTCAAAACAATATTAGAGCAAAAATCAAATAAATTAATATTTGATTGAGTATTAAAAATATATGTTTAAAACTTTATAAAATAAATGTAATCGTATTCTGATTCAGTTTTCAGTATGATTTACCAGTAGTTCTCATTCCTGATGAATAGTATTACTTCGTTATAAAGAAGATCCATACCCTTTGTATAACGAAGGCCTCCATATATCGAAGTTCGTTATATAGAATGATTTTTAGCATTAAGTCAATACAACTTTTAGTGACTATATTCTGGTTGATTGAACAGCACAACTGCCAATTCGACTTTACTGTATTATCAGATTATCATAACTAACAAAGATAGAAAGTATGTATTCATACTTAAAGAATTTACTACTTTTGTGTTAGAAATAAATAATAAATTAATATTTTAAGCATTTTAAAGGTTCCTAAATATAAGTGAAACTAATAAATTAAATTCTTTGTTACACTGCAGTAAATTTAATAATGCACTAAAACGAGTATTTTATGTAATTTAGCAGTAAATTTATGGTGAAAAATGAATTTTATTAAAAAAGTAGATTTTATTATCCATAAAAAGAGTTTAATAACTATAAGTTCTGCACAAGAATTATTATGAAACAGTAATCTTAGGTATAATTGCAGAGTAAATTACAATATAAGCCCAATACTAATAAATTGTAATAAAATAGAAAAAATATTAGACAGAAATTTATAAAAAACAGCTTAAAGATAAAGTTTGGGTTTCAGTGCAATGAATTGAATAATTAATAATTAATAATAGAAAAGTATAGAAATCAATGATAATCTGGAATGAGATTTATTAAGCAGTAATTATATGTGAAGTACTCATATAGTTATAGCAACAGATGCTAAGTGTTCTTGAGATCCGTTTTGTGTAATACCAAGTGTAAAGTGATATTAGAGTTAATGTTATGTGATTTTTGACATGAAATCACAATTAATTCAGTAAATTAATTGAATGAATTTAGAAGTAGAACTTATTATGACTCATATAATATACAACTGTCATACAAATTAAGAAAGTATTGGGTTTGACATCACACCCAGCTCTGATAGTAGAATAGGATAAGCTATTATATCACGTAATACAGCCATTAGCTTCAATTGAAATACAGAACAACCAAATACGAGTCTCACTCATAATAAGATTATAATATTTACAGAATCATAAGTCATGATATTTAAACCATTTAATGCATTCTTTTTCCAAATCGTTTTTATGTCCGATTACGAACTCTGACATTTGAGTATATACTCTCATATTCATCAGACGGTCATTTTTCAAATGAATATTCTATTTTACAATTTTTATGGTGTTCTCAGAGAGTTTTAATAGGAATATTGGATCTATTGTGCAATCGCTATTCAATAATGCATAAAGACTTATAATATAGCATAAAAGATATCTTCACTTATGGCCCAATCTTAGCATTCAATTCATGCCACAATGTAATGCACTGTAGCGAAAAAATTTCTCAAATAACAGTCAACTCTTACTTGAACTCTCCAAAGAGTTTGTGAGAGAAAATGCTTTTTATGATAGAATACTCTTTTTTAAATAGCGCTGGGAATCAATTTTTTCACTCTATTTTTCCTATTATATCAAATATTAATTACAAATGTGTGACGTAATAAAAGTGAGAATAAACGGGGTTTAGTAGAAATGCTTCACAGCAAATATTGTATTTTCATCCTTATTCACGTTTTATTCTATTTTCAGGCTTAAGTTCAGTTTACATTTGAAATAAAAACTACTTTTTCTTTCTATTTTCTTCCAGTTTTATAAATTGGAGACTAAGTTGAGACTATTTTATGATTAATCCTAAAATTGTAATGTTTTGAAATATGGTTACCTTTTAAATCCATAATTATCTCAAACAAAGCCTGACAAAGGGAGGGTCAGATAGTGGTGAATATCTAATTATATGCAGTATTGAAACTAAAATAGAATCTATTGAACTAATGGAACAATGTTTCGCTGAGCCATAAAACTGTTTCATTACTGTTCAGCATTATGGCTATTCAAAAGTCGTAAAATATAATCTATAATTATTATTATATAAATATTTTTTCCTTTACATAAATGATATTAAACATAATGTCATTGTTGCATATCTTTATCGATATATGGGTCCGAGTCATACATTTGTCCATTCGGGTGCATTTGGATTTGTCACTTAAAACATAATAATAGTAACAAACGATGTATTAATTTAAATCTCTTTAAAAAAGCTTTCAAACCATATGAATTTTAAGAATGAAAACTTGGATTTGAGTTATTTGTAATGTAGAGTAAGAATTAATCATTCAGTCAATTGAAAAGCATAAACAAAATCAAAATCTTATAAAAATTGCAAAATATTGTTAAATCAAAGGTTTGACAAAATTTAAATGTATATTAATTCAATGAATAGGGCCTTAAAGTGGGTGCCGCAAGAATTTCTAGGTGACAAAATTTAATTCTATTGATATATTCAATATTGAAATATTTCTTTATGGGGTAAATAGAAAGTCAATTAGTTAATGCAAAAATTGAATTTATAGACACCTATTCCTTTTTAAATTAATTTTTATAAGAATAGTTTATTATTATTATTATATATTCATCACGATATTCATATCAAAAAAGCAAAAAAGTGTCTAAAAATTTAATTTTTACATTTTACTATTGGTAGCGATAAAATAGACAGGTTTAATATAAAATTGTAACCACAACATATTTACCAACTGTGAAGATGTTTCATTAATTATATATCATTATTAAAGTTAAAATTTTGAAAATCAAGTTCAATAGAAAAAGGGTTTGAAAGAATACTCATAAATGGTTTAAACTTAATATGAGAATTAAATAAAAACTAATCAACAGAAAAAATTAAAATATTTATCTTATTAGTAGATTTGTTTTTTACATACAGCCTTAGACCTTTTTAGTTTAACATACGAGTTAACTCAAATCTCTTTTTATTTAATGTTAAAGTTTAGAACACTTTAACTAAAACTCAATTTAATTCAAAAATTTTGAAATAAAAAGGTTTAGTATTTGTGTTTATATTAAAAATTTAAAAAATCTAAAATTTGAAGCTATAAATAGAAATATTGACTTATAATATTTATGGCAAAGGTATTTTAAATCCATCGATTTCTCTGTTATCCATAGTAACTAATGCTTTGAAATAATGTTAAGCCCTAAACCTATATATAGCTTTAAATTTAATAAATAAAAAATATTTATTACATTATAGGTGTAACATAGTTCTCATTATAAGTAACAAACAGTGCTTATATCTTAAGCTTAAATATAATTTGTTAACAACTCATTTCAAAGCTAATCAAAAACTTTGGATTTATTCCTAAATCTCAAATATTGTGCAGTTTATTAAACATCAGAAACTATTTAAAATATTGAAATTCGTTTATTCTCATAATTTACAGATAGATCCGTCTCTTATCGATTCTTATCGTTCAAGTAGTGATCGATTTCGATGCCGACAATATTCACGCAGTTTTGAATCACTGAATGTAAGCATTGGTCAAAATTTTAGTAGAAATATTAGAGAATCGATTGCAGAGCACTGGCAATGCCATTACTGTACTCACTAATGACCATTTCGGACATTCGAGACTAAACTATATCCGACATAAATGTTATTATGTGACGAACACATAACAGCACATAACAGCACGTCTTAAATTAATAAAGTTTCGCTCTTTTTCTTAAGTACTCCTCATGTCATTTGTGATAATTGCGAAAATTCAAATTAATGAAACTTTATCAATAAGTTTCACAAGTTTATGCTTCTACAAGTCAGACAAAGCAATTAAGTATTTGCATACATATAAATTAACTTATTATCAACTCAAATGCTGTACTTAATTCATCTCAAATTAATACAATGTATTACTTGAGCAACAAAATCAAATTTACGTTAAGCACTAAATTATACGATTGTATTTCATACTAAATTCATTTCAAAACTTTTCTATTTCTTTCTTAATATACTAATCAACAGAGAGGATGTTTTCTTAAAGTTTCTCAAACTTTTCAATGTCAGAGATAGGAATTGAAAATTAATTCTTTATCGCTAAATAAATATTTGAAAATTCATATCAATTGTGATAATTTATATAATAAACTAATTATTATAATTGATTTTTGCCCACAAACCTTTTTAAATTTTAAGAGAAATCCATAACTTCCAGTTCATTTCATTAATATTTCGATATTTTATTTATTTTACATAACTTAAAGCGAATTTTATTAGATATTCATAATAAATACGTATTTGAGTTCAGGTATAATTTGGGAACATTAAGGAACTTAAATATTTCTTAATTGCTTTCTAAATCGAATGCGAGTTAATTGAAGATTAATTTATTGCTAATATTGACTCTAAAAATATTATAAGTTAATAAAAGGTATATTTGAACATTAAATTAATGACAAAATTATTCAAATACAGTACTATATACAAACGCTTCCCAAACTCGGTTTTACGGATCACAAGTGACCCGTAGAACTAAAAATTTAACATTATGGTCTATAGGACCACGTGATTTTTTTTGTGTATAAATGATTCGCGAGGCTAAAAAGTTTGGGAACCTATGTTATATACTGTAATATCTGGATGTTGAAAGATTTTCACAATAATAAACTTAAAACGTTCAAAACAACCCATAATAATATTTCTGGATTTTATTAATAAATATAAAAATTATAAGAAAAATGAACCAAAAAGTTTGTTCAATTGAAATAATTAAATAACATCTAAAAAATTAGATGATAGCAGTTGTGCCAAGAATTATGATCATTTTTGAATCGATTTCACCAACAGATACTACTCTGCTATTATCTATTTTGAACTTTTTTTTATTATTTAAACATAATATAATCGAAAATTAATAACTAAGCAATCATTGAGTATATAGTGGAATATAATTTATGATCTGGAAAATATCCAATACTAGAGCTTAATATTTTCTTATTAAGTATAGAAGTTTTTGGAGCTTACATTAATGGCAGGGAAATTGTTACGATACGCTTTTTTATTTATTTATACTTCTATAAGCTATTAATTATTTTTTTATTGAATGTCAATCTTAATTGAGAGTAATCGCTACTGAAAATAAATTTATTTTGTCGATTAATCAAACACTTTCAATGTTGGTCTTAATGCATAATCTCGTGTTTCCACACTTTTCATCACTTAATTCCAAACTTATAATTAAAATCCGATGAAACAAATATTTAAAGAAAACTCATTTTTATACCATTTCTATTCATTTCATTTGAATAAGAGTTTAGAAAATTAAATTGTGCTCAATATAAGCCATGAGTATGAGTCATACAGCATAGTATTGTATTGCAGTTGTACTGTATTGAATATAACTGCAAAATAACTGTATTTCTGGTGAGAGAGCTTTGGGGTAATTCGTGCTACGAAGCAAAGATTGATCGATGGCTCCCAAATGGATTTACCTGTACTGCAACGCATAAACATAATGTTAATAACATAAGTAGTACCGGTAATGCAGTGGATGCAGTGTTGCAACGATAAGCTTGTTTTAGGTAAATCCAAAAGATAGCAATTAAGATTAAATCTAAAATTGTGCTAAAAATGCTATTCTTATATCATCTGTTCTGCCGTAGAGTACCTCAGCATAAACGGATATCTTTTTTATCAAAAATTAATTACAAATTTAAAAGTCATCCAAACTAATCAATTGTTTTGACACAAACCTAAATTTATGTAATATTTGTGTATTAATTACAGTTATAGATAGTTAGTAAAAAATATTGACTAAACAGTGTTATAGTTTGGTAAATGCAATGTAAGAGTAAATGTAGTCCTAATAATTGCAGTAAAATATATATACTGATAATCAAATAAATCAAAAGTTATCACATAATACTATATCATATCTTGTATTGAAATCTCAATTTAAGTGTACTGTACTGTACTGTACTCATCATTTCTAACTTTTTATATAACAATTTTATTGATTTTAACTCTTATCACTTGATCATTATTATAGGCTCGAGCACAAAGTACGTACAAAGATAAGGAGGAGGGGGCAGGTATTGGAAAGAAAGAAAAAGACAAAAGTAAGAAAAATATTTTTTACTGTTTTCAGCCTTTCGTGTCAGCAATAAATCTTCACTCAAAACTCCAGAACAACCCCACGACTAATACAATCACTTTCAGAGAACAGAAGAAGACAATGGAAATAATACTGTGATAGTATTTATATTAATAACAATTTAAATAATAGTTTGAATTTAATTTTGTTTAAAATGATTGTTAGGGGATGAGGTCGATGGGTGCTTACACTGAGGGGACATAGTGTCTGAAAATAGTGAATGCCATTAATGAGGCGAAACTTTACATGTAATTAAATTTTATTCCGTTCCACTTCAAGTGGTTATATTTTAATTAAAACATTAACTTTTATAATGGATTAGTATTTTATAATATAAGGTACTGTACTGTATACCGACTTTAGCAAATGCTGGTTTTCTCAAAGAAAATGTGTAAACAGTTCTGGTAAACAGTCATTCAAGAATTTGAACAGAGTTTGAAAAGGTTTATATGAACTGAATTATGAACATAAGAATTCGACAAAATAGAAAATATTGATCAAGTTTTAAGCATCTTAAATATTGTAACGTTTTTAACCCAATGAAATTGGACCTCTAAAATAGTTTAGAGGTAAAAAAACCTCTAAAATAGTTGGCTTTCAAAAGGATTTTCTTATTTTAAATTCTTATCATAATTATTTGTTATATTTCTAACAGCTATTCATTTTTTTCAAAATTTTCAAACTGTTTATGTAACACATCTTTTTTATTGATATTTTATACAATATATGACAGACAAATAATTCAAGTCCATCGAAATTTTTGAATTTGCAAAGAAAAGGCATTTCCAATAACTATAAATTATAAAGTTTTGAATGAAATCCTTTTAAGAATATTCTATTGTAATATGTATTTTAGTGATATTAGAAGTTAGATATAAAAATAGAAGTTAAATAGAAAAATAGAAATTTCAGATATTCCTCACATTAAATATGACTTATTTTTATGGTTAATCGAAGAGATATTCCGACTTATAAATAAAATCATTTATGAAGACAAAGCGGTCTAACTATATGTAGTGACTTGAATGCGGTCTATAAAGGCTGTTTAGAGTAGAGGTGAAGTAAAATTTAGTGAACGCAAAAGTGAATTAATGAACATTTCCTCCATGTTTGTCAGTAATTATCATAGTAATGCAACAATGTCAACATTGCTATACCTATTTTTACCTATTCATCTCTAGAAGATAATTCGAGAAGCATGGAAACAACGTCAATGTGCCTGAATGTAGTCATGACAACTCAATGCAATGAAGTACAGCTCTTGTAAGCCATCAATTGAACTGAAATAAATTTCTTCGAAAAAAGATAATACTTTTAAAGAATAATTTTTCAACTTATTTGAGAATCTCTTTCTATTGTAACTTTTACGACCACCTAAACCTTTGATAATATAATTTGCAGTGCACTCTGACTTTTAAAAGAGGAAAATGAAGTTGCACTTTAAAAAAGCTTTGCAACAGATGCGTATTTCACATAACCATATCCTATATGACATTCAGGGCTTAAAGACTCCATTGGAAGCATATATTAATTATGACATCGCTTTAATTATGCTCTCTGACAAGTTATGCTATGCTCTTATATGACATGATTTTATTTTTAAGTCTGTGTCACATCATTTGATAAAATGAGCCCAATATATGCCACTATCATTATATTCGCTTCATTGATAGGCGAACTTATCAAATATAAAAAGTAGATTCGAATCCTCTCTACTCTCTTTGTTCTTATTCTGCTGAGAAAGTCATCTTTTTAGCTGACTATCATATGCTAAAATAGTATGATATTCAAAAACGTCTGTCAACATTATTAAAATGCCTTAAAGCTAGAAATAGACTTTACAGAAGGCGAATACAGTGAAACCTCTAGAGTTGATCTCCTATATTATTTGATCACCCCCTAAAATTGGTATCTGTTGCGAATCCCATGGGGTTAACATTAAGCAAACCAACTCTAAAAGTTGATCAACTCTTTAAGTTGATCACAAAGTTGGTGTCTAATGAGTGATCAACTTTGAGAGGTTTCACTGTATAATATTGCAGTTTTTAATGTTGAACTACATTAAATCTACAGTTCTAACAAATTATATTTAGAAAATTTTGTGCAATAATGTTTGCTCTTCAGACTTGACTTTTTTTAATATTTATAAATTAAAAATTGGAAACATCGAGAAAAAGCTAACATCAAATAATAACCATAAAGAAAAAATGCTTACATTTTTATTGAAATATTATATTTTGAAAAAGTTTTAATCTATTAAAACTCAAGTGTATTTTATGCTTTTGGAATTCAATATAATTGAATTGATGTTTGCAGAAATGTTTTTTCCAAATAGCATGTTTTCTTTATTGATAAGTCTTAAAGTAGACAAAAGTGCACGAGTCCATTGTTTGAATTATCCAACCATTAAAAGTCAATGTTTCGAAACAGATTTATATTAATGAAAATTAGTTTCAAGATAAGCAAAATTTAATTGTACTCTTTTAGGCCTAAAACCAGATCTTTAAGTACTATTTTTGTAGCTCTACTTATAATTTTCTCGCATTCTCACAAATTATTTTATATTTATTCATATGAGTCAGCGAAGCCAGAAAATTTTGGGTGGGGGGGGGGGGGGGGGTGTAAACATAGGAAAACAATAAACTTCTTAACACATTGTATTTCTTTAGTGAATTTTAGTGTGTTTTACAGTTTGTAGAAAAATCAATGCCTTTATTTGAATAATTTCATGTAATTCAAACTCAAAAAATACGATACAATAAAGCTGTTTATGAAATTAATTAACTTTTAATTAGAGTTGGGGGTTATGACACCCTGACCCTATGCTAGCTTCGCCACTGTATAAGGCATTAAATAAACTTTTGTTTTCCATGTTTAATGATCTTATTCTTATTTATTCTCATATTAACAAAAGTATTTCACTGTACAAGTGTTCATCATTTACCTTAAGCAGTCAGAACATTGTATAATATATTATACATGAATAGTATTCACTCAATTATTCCCAAACTGAAGATTTCATACGAACAAAGTTTATATATTAAAGAATTATTATATAAATCTGATTTTCACGTATATTATTACTGCCATAAAATATTATTACACATAATAACAGATTTCTTTACAAATAAATATTGGATACCGTTTTGAAATTTTTAACTAAACAATTGATTAGTACTTCTTTCAATTTAAATAAAGAATTATTTTTTGACTAACTTTATGCAAAAATGTCAACAATGATTGGAATTTAAATATATATTTCTTGTAATAAACTTAAGTTTCCTTTTGATTTTAAAAATGCATTTATAAATCACTTTAACTAAGAGTTGGATTAATAAATTGAAAAATTATTTAATATTTAAATTGTAAAATATTTTGGCGTTTTATCCATTTGGTTGTTAGGTTAGGTTGAGATTTACAGGTTTTATTTTACTATCGCTACAGACCTTTAATCTCCACATAGAATTTAAATTTCAGGCTTTGCACAGAATCTTATAGTTATTTATAATTTGTATACTATAATCAAATAAACCGTAACATAGAGTATATTACTTTTCAATAGCTGCAAAAGTTTAGTAACAAATTTAAAATAAATCTGAGTTACTGTATATTAACTTAATTATGTATTTCTAATATAAATTATAAACAATGCATTTGTTTTTGCATTTAATCAATTTAAGGTTAATGTTATTCTAAATTACTTTTATAATACAGTTATACCAGAATTTGTGTTATAAAATCTTTTTGATAAAAGTATATTTGAGTGTTTCAAATAATAATTTATACATCATGTGGGGGTTCAGTCAATCTTCACAGTTATACTTGTAATACATGATGAATAATAAAATTTATGAAATGAAAAGACTTGAGATAGGATTTAAAAATAGAGTGAAGAGCAGATGAATGTAAATAGAATTAGAAAAAATATTTCTAATGCAAACTGACTAAAAATTCATTGAAAGTATTAGATCTGACCATATTTCACATTTTGCGAAATAAAGAGTCACATATGCTTTAGAGAGTGTATGCGCACAGAGCGAGTCATACTTAGCTTCATTATTGATCGGCGATTGATTTTTAGTGAGTACGCTATTTCTAAAGTACAGGTCAATAACAGCAGGAGCAGCAAAACCAATGCACTCTTATATTAGTATTGATAGAGAGCCACTGTTTCGTTGCATATTCCAAAAGCAGTTTGAATTTTTTATAAACAAGATTAGAAGCAATGCTTTTTGTGCATTCAATATTTCAAAATAAGACAAACTTATAGTCGGGCAGAAAATAATTCATCATTTCATATACGAGTACTGGTATATGGTATATAAAGCTAACATACATGTAGATTGAACTAATAAAATGTGTATAAAAGAACAAAAATAATAGGATTTTGTGATTCAACACAAAAATAATAATAAGATGAAGTATTGTAAGAGCAGAAAGAAAATGCAGTGAATGTAAAGCCTTTTGAAAAAATATTAGATATGATTGGAGTTGAGCTTTGTTTGGCAATTATTTCAATGAGCAGACACACAGACACACACACCATACACACCATACCCACTAAATAGAAGGCAGTGTGCGCTAGTGATTGGAAGCAATGCCTTAAAACTTTTAATCCCAACGTAATATTTATATTATGGAATAAGTTTATTGTTTGGGATACAATTGCTTATCGTCATGAAAACAGATGCAGCACTAAATTAGGTTTGATAGGAAAAGAGACGTCAAACCACCTGTTCCAATATGCGAATAAATGATAAGATTATTACTTGCTCTTAACGTAAACTAGAATACTATTCTGTCAAATGGCAACTCTTCCATAACACTTATATTTATACTAATAATTAACGTCTATTTGGTTCTCCGCAAAAAGGAAGGTTCTAGTAATGGATACGTGAAAATGGGAGAACTATTTATCAGAAAGAAAAGCTATGGTTCGAGACTACTCTCTGCAAATTTAATGAGATCTCTTGTAAACAACTATTCATATCCCAATATATGGCAAAAGGAAAGAAAAAATGGTGCAAAAGTGAAAAAGAAGATGACTATGTACTAACACTAACATCGCTGCACCTGTGCTGCTAATGGCGAGAGAATGCTTTATGATTAGAGGATACGCGCAACCGGGGATGAGCTCTACTATAGCAGTACGTATATTGAAAAAGTATACGATAAAATTGAGACTTACACCTGGTAGGGTCTTCTGCTCATGAAGAGAATTTTGCGCCTTCAATGCACTATCACGGCAACAGTATGTAAGAAAGGCACACCCTATGGAATAAGAATATTTGTGTTAGTCATTTATTTTAATTTTTGTAAAAATTTTGTAAAAATTGTATTTTATATCATTCTATTTTTGTAACAATACCAATTAGTAAACACTATCTCAATCATTATTATATGTCAAAGGTTTAAGTCTCTATTTTTTTTAATTAATGCCTCTTTGTATCAGTTTCTCCTCAATTCAATTTTAAATTCTGTAATACTTTATTATCAAATGCGAGCAAACGAGTAATACTAATACACTTGTGTACTAGCTTAAGGATTAGTAATTAAGATCAGAATTTTTAGTTTAATTTTAATTTATTTAATATTTTCTCATATCATACAAGACATCCAATTATTAAGTATCATGTATTATGTGTTTCGATAGAATATACTACACAGTAGACATGGGCACAAGATCTCGTCTCACGAAAAACTCGCCAAATCTAGTCTCGTCTCATCACGTAAGATTATGAGACAAGACGAGACGTGCTCGAAAAATTTTTTAAAATTGAGTTTTTTGCTACAAATAAATGAATTTTTACAATTTAAATGAAAAGAATACATTCTAATTAAGATATTTTAAAGTAAAACGTGTGCTCGAATCCTAAGAGTCAGCAGTTAGAAGATAAGTGTTGCTCACGAGACGAGATGCAAAGTTTAGTTTAAATACGAGACGAGATTGTACTGCAATACAAGAGATCGAGAAGAGATCAAGACGAGATCGAGACGAGATCGAGACGAGATCGAGACGAGATCGAGATTTATAAAATCAAAAATGTCCATGTCTACTGCACAGTACTGGTACGGGTATAACTGTAGTAATGATTACAATTTATAAATAGAAATCATATTATTGAGTATACTTACTTTTGTTAGTATACGAGACATATAAAAATAATATGAGAATAT
>JAQGCH010001644.1:0-14943 GCA_034699485.1 Nanhermannia elegantula | reverse complement strand
CAGGTGCATGAGAAAGCCGTTGCTTATAACCGAAATTGCCTATATCAGGGTTGCCTATAACGGGGACAGACTGTATTATGTTCTTCAATTGATTATTATTTTTTTGTTGTTGTTTTGAATCAATTCTGAGATTAAATTAAAGAATTCTTTTTATTATTACTCTAAGGCTTTCTGTTTCAAAAAATCTTGCTAGGCCGGCTCACTACAAATTATAATTTATATAAAGTTTTCTAAAATACACAGAATACTGTTGGAAAGTTATTTACTAAATCGAAACAATTAGGAAAGATTTTCTCTCACATCTAAAAATACAAATACAATCTGAACCGGTTATTGTTAATTCTGATGTTTTGAAGCCCGGTTGTTAGCAATAACATACAATAATTCTATGGTTTCAGGCTCTAATGTGTCTAAAAACAGTCTCGGGTGCGATCTCATAAAATATACTTTATTTTCTAAAATCAACATTGGCCTTACCAGACCAAAAATTATGACTACGGCACTGTTTTATAGAATCTACAGTATTATATTAAATATGATTTAATATAAATTATAATAAACTAATGGATCAAATAATAATGTTTGTCAAGTCAATTGATATATCTATTATTTTGGTAATTTCTTTGAAACTTATTCCGAACAAAGTTTTTTCTGCTTATACAGAATGAGAATAATAATATCTAAAATAAATGACACGCGATTCCGCCGATTTCCTACAAATGGCCATTCGATTGTTATAATTTGATTCACTCATTTTTCGTAATGCTGTGCATTAGAGTGTAATTCCAGTGATCCGAACAAATAAAATAAGCTTTTCTAACATGCGTTTTAGAATGAGTCTGACCGCAAATTTCCTTTAGGATTAGCTGTTCATCATTTCACTGACTAGTTTTGAGAGAAAATAACTACATTTTTAAAAATAACGTATATTTTCAAATAAAAAATTGAAAACTTGATTACCGGTATTTCTTTTACTAATCGGCTTAAAAAGAGCATAAAAGTTATCACTTTTTATATGTAATACAAAATAGCATAAGTATTTTGTATTAAATTCTAAAAATAATTATTGTGCTTTTTTGTATTACATCCTACAAAAGGTTTAGAATAAAATAATTTATATCAAAGGTTATTTCATCCTTTTTATACTTTTTACACAAAGATTCCATTAATGTGTTTATTCAAACACAAAAATTTTGAGAGACAAGTGGTAATCAAACCCAAGTTTTCGAATTTCCGGTCCGAGGTCACAAAAAATTGACTTAAACTTTTAATTAAGTTATATTTTTAATGAGTTAGAGTCAATGTCATAACACCCGAATTGTATTTTATTTTGTTTCGATTTTTAAATGATGTATTTTATGTTTAATTAGAAAATTAGGTCACTTAATGAATTAATGCTAATCACTATTATACGCTCCACAAAAGGTTTTCATAAAATATATCTTAAATTTTTTAAGAAGCCGAAAATTAATATGAATCATAAGGGACGATCCGCATAGTGAAGGGGGATTAGCCAAAAGCGTGCATGTATTTAAAAGGGGGAGTTAGAAGTTAGTGCTCAAGCTTTTATGGAGGAGGGGGTAATTTGAATAACTCATGTTATTTCATAAATTCATGAGTCAATAATTTTCAGTATATTTTTGATTTTAGTTAAATTAAAGATATTTATAAAATTCTGTATTTAAATACAATTTTCTATAAATTATTTTAATTGAATATTTCTTCTTTTATAGGGGTGGGTATGGTAAGCGTGCGCACTTTTTAGGGGATTAAGCAAAGCGTGCAGGCAGGGGGTAGGGGTCAAATATTGTCTATTTTTTGCGCGCGCACTATGTGGATGGCCCCTAAGTTGCATTGGGATTAAGCTTTTCTGTAACTTATACATTATACTTATGCTAACCTATTACATTTATAAGAGAAAATGAATTTTTGTTTGACATATCTGCAGATCAACATTGGATACCATTGAGGTTTCATTAATGAAAATTATTTTATATTTCAGAAATAGTTTTAGAAATGGTTTTAGTTATTCTGTTGCTAAATTAGTTATTATTTACAAGTTTATATTCCCACCAATAAACTCATGATTAGCATCTGAAACAGTAATCAAGACCTAACTCATAGAAATCCCCAGATATGTTCATCACTATTAATTAGGAACATATTTAAGCTTAAGTGAATGCAATATTTGAATCTCTAAATAATGATAGTATTTAATGTGTTTTTCAAGAGATGCTATCATTGAGAATTATAGTAAAAGTTTCTAAGATTAATACTAATCATGTAATGATAGCACACGTACTAATGGTTCTCATTTTTATTCCTTATTTATGGATGTCTTATACAGTATTTAAAAGAAAAGGAGTTTTGCTAATAATATGGTAGCGGAGAGTAAAATACTTGCACTTGTGAAGTATGAGTAAAAATTTTGAGCTAAAACTACTTCACTTATATTTCAGAAATAAAAGTTATTGTATTGCTTGAGCATTAGGTATACTTCGCTTACTTCCGGAGAGCGCTTGTCTTATTTCAAATCACAGTAAATCACTATTATATGAAAACTTTGAAAAGTTTCACAACAGAAGGCTTTTATTTTATTTTCAATACTTATGTATAATGTTTACGCCGAACGCTCTTTAACTTGCCTCAGAAGTAAAATTTTGAGAAGTATTACACTCCGAGAAGAGGGTATAAAATTTATAACAATATTAATTTGAATTTAGCATTTTTTGGAGTTGTATTTAGTGTTAGTTAATAAATTGTTACAAATCATATAGTCTTAGTTTATTCTGTACATAATCTATTAGCATAAGCCGATTAATTCCTATAAAATTAAGATAAATCTAAAACAACTTGGAGGATAACTCAATTCTGTGTAGTAAATAATGGAATTCTTATAAACATTTAAGAATAATTTAATATAAATTATATGTAAATAAAGTTAGCATATATCATTTTGAAGTAGATTTTCATTATTTTAGCGCAGCAGAGCTTATTAAATAGCTCTTTCGGGTTAATAAAATTTATTACATTGTATTACAGAAAAATCACATTTAACAAATGGATCAAAAAACGAAAGCATACTTAAAAAGCTATTTAAAAGCAATAAGAGCACGCGCATCAATAATATAAAGTCTATTTCAATGTAACACTACTCATCAGACACCCAATAAATAATAATAAGGAATTTATCCAAAAGCCTTCTAAGATAACTAAGATACTCATTCCGTTCATTAAATTTTAAGTATATTGCGAAACAATTCTTATTTCAACAAATAATTAACACATCAATTATTTGAAAGTCAATATTTCAACTTTTATAAACTCTTTTTATAATATCTTAAATAAGTAGTCTCTAAAATGATCCCAAAAATTAAGCTTAATTTAAAAAATAAATTATAAACCAAGTATTTTTAAAAAAAAATATAAGCTCAATAAAGTTTTTGATTAGATAAATATTTTCAATTTGGTAAATACCAGGAATATTCATGTGAATGACATACTGATGCTATAAAATTCCAGAAATGTTTTAATCACATATTTTCACGTTTGATACAATTACAGTTTGTTTGGTTATTTACTTCACAGCTTATAAAGAATTTAATAGGTTTTGTAAAGCAAATGTTATATTTAAACATAAATTAATTATTTGTTACTCAACACTTATAAGGGGTGCTTTTTGGACGAGACAACCTTATTTTTCTCATTTTAATAAATATGCATAAAATAGGTTGTTCAAAATTATATAAAAGTTAGATGAGATTATGATTGTGAACCTTGAATAGCAATATAAAATCGTATACATAATTAATAGGACTTTAGAGCAAAACCGTTTGCATGTGAGAATTTTACGTCAAAAATATATTAACATCAATTTTTAAAAAATTTTGTAATAATAGACGGAACTCGAAAAGTGTTCACAAACAATGCAAACTCAATTTAGATTTGGAGTCAAATCCTTTGGTATAAGAGGATATACAGTAAAAATGAATGAATAGATGGATAGATGGGCTCTTATGTAAGCTAAAGTTATTGGGCGTTAAAATCAATACTTGAAACTTAATATTATAAAAACGCAGCTTCAAGTCAAACACAATGTCTTCAATATGTTATATCAGTAAATAAAGTTAGACCACAAGTAGCTGTGCTTTTAACTTAATTTATTATTAATGTTACATATCGTAAACTAGCAGACATAAAAAAATTTAAGACTAACACTAACTTAAGTTATTATTGTGTATAAAAAATTTATTTTAAGCCCTATTGCCGTTAGTTTAACAAAGATTGAAGTTTAAGGTAATTTAAATGATAATAACATCTTTAAAGTGAAGCTTAATTTAGCTAAAATTCAATTTTCTCACTAAATAGCTTTTATTCATATAAGACAACTTCTTAAAAAAACAGGCGAAGACAACTCAAAGCGACGACTCAAGAGAATTATGAATTGCAAGAAAGTTCTCTTCGAGACTTATTCCAAGCCATTTAATGAACAAAACTATTTGAAAGGGATTTTGAAAACTCAAATATTCACGCTTTTGAATAAATTAAGAGCTTTACTTTACAATTCATAAAATGTTAGTTTAAGACAGTGCTCATCCACTTTAAACTTTTTAAATAAAAGAAACAATATAAAAGTTAAGCAAATCAGTGAACTCAAGCATTAATCGTTTATATAATGTTTTAATGAAAGACAAACATATTATGCAGTATTTGTCTCTAAAATTGACATATATTTTGATTGTTTTTCTAATAGGACTTACAAGATTTGCTATTTTCCTAACAGTATATTATTATATTCATGTTTATTGATCATTTACATTATACTATTGGATCATTAATCTGTTTGTCATTTAAATATTGAAAATCAATTTTATTGTTAAATAATGTTATGTACTACCAAAGACTCAAAAAGCGACTACTTTCAAATATATACTTTCATGTATATCAGCGCAAAATTTTTACAAATGCTATAACAGTAAAACATAGAACTTCATCAATAATAAGATTAGTAAATTAGATAAAAAAATTAGTAAATTTTTAAACAAAAAGTTTGTTACTTATTAATCAAAATTGATCTGTTTATCAACAAAGTCCTGAACTGAAATGGTTGGTTTTTCAAATTTTCTAATAATATTTGTTAAGTCAATTATGAAAATAAGTTTCAATAATCTTATCTTTGTTGAGCTTATTTTTGATAATTAATTTTATAAAACTGTAAAGTTAGGTAATGATATATGATTTACAATAAAGTATATATATCTTAATAAAGTCGCTTATTTTTAAGTCTTTGGCAGTATGCGAAACGCTAACAGACTCTCTTCTTAATTATAACAAAATATAAGATCATTTTTCTTTTTTGAGAGTATAAGAGTATTAGTGAACTAGTAGTGAATTACTAATAAAGTATAATAATAGTTATTATAAGTTAAGTGTTCAACAAATACTTACACAAGATTCTTAATTCTTATACAGAACAATTAGCCAATAAATACTTAAAATTCAAACTAATCCTAAAACTTTTATTAAATAGTTTCTGCATTTAATTTATTTTGTTTTTCAAATACAAGAAATTACTTATATCGCAGACAAAAGTTTTTGCAATATATTGAAATTGAATGCCTTAATGAAAAAAATGCAAACATTGCGAAAGAAATTAATAATAAAGTTAAAATTTAAGTTTACAGCCATTAAACAAATGAATTTTGATTCTCTTTGCACAAAAACTGTTGGATCCAAACGCGCAGAAACTAAATAAGGACTGAGGAATGGACTAAGAAAACAGTGAACGCTTTCATACCAATACGTTTGAAACATACAAAAGTTATATCATTCGTGAAATAAAGAGTGATAGTCATTCTCTCTTATAACTCATACTATAAGTAATAATGCGAATAAAATAATTTCTTAAATACTAGTTTGTCATCAAATTTGAAGTTATTTCTCAAACATCTAAAAATGGATCCAATTTTGGCTCAAAATAACTTAACCGACTTTTCATCGCATAATAAAACAATAAGATTATCTGATTTGGAAGCATTACCAGAGCCCTATCAAACGTGTTTAGCAATTCTATACAGCGGAACAGTTATTATTGCTTTGATAGCTAATTTTTTAGCGATCTTTATATTGGTCACTAAGAAGAGATCTTCAGCAGATTTAAGGAAATATTTGATAAACTTGGCCGCAGCCGATATATCTATGGCTGCATTTTCCATACCATTCACTTATTCTGATTTCATGTACGGCTACTGGAGATTTCCTCACTTTTTATGCCCATTAACACATTTCATCACTATTTGCTCCGTTTGTGTCTCAATATTTACTCTCACAGCTATTGGTATTGAGAGGTAATTAATACATATTTTGTATTCATTTAATTTCGTTTACTTTTAAAAGAGATAACTAATGAAAAAATGATTGACTTAAGTTTCGCTGAACTAAAAGTTTTAAAGTATTATATGTTTTGTATTAAAGCATATAAAAAGATAGAATTGTGAAATTCCATTTGAAAATAGGATACAAACAATTTATTTTTGGACTTATGTATTAAGGCATTTATGCTGTCAATGGATTTTAAATTACGTAACAACATTTTCACTCTAATATCTTGAGTGAAAAATGTTCTGCCAGTGCGACTAAATTGAATAAACTAAATCCTAAATTTTAATGCTTCATATAAAGTATAAAATAAATTAAAAATTGAATAATTTTTTAAAGGTTTCTTATGCACTGCCTTTAATTTTTATAAAAGGTGCCAAAACTCATAAGGATTCCTGAAGATTTTTGTCAGTGTTTTCCAAGGAGTGGGTATATCTCCCACATATTTTGAGAATATAATAATGTATAACATGAACTTCATTTTAATAATTTTATGAAATAGGCAAATATCTTATATTTCATGATAATTATCGAAAATAATTAATTTAGATAGCGACAAGTTTTCTCGCTATGATGGTATTTTTTCTGAAAAAATCTATTGAAAATTTTATGCAAAAATTGATTCCGTAAAAAACAATTTTCTCAAAAAACGAATGAGAATTGACCCTCCTTTAGGTTTTTAGAATTTTTTGTAAAGCTCAACACCTGATCTTTTGAGCTTGGTGAATACCGCCTTTTATAATTTTTTTTTCATGTTTTCTAAACATGTAAATGCAATAACTATTTTTAAATCTTTTATTAATTTTAATAGCTTTAAAGATTTAATAGGTTTTAGTTATTTATTGGTGTTTATATGTATCAAAGAAACCATGAATTAAACAGACAATTTTTAATCAATAATCTGGAACTCTCTTTAATTTTAATAAAATAAATGTAAGAAATAAATCAATCTTCCGCTTCAGTTTCTCACATAAAAAGCTTTGAATTTTGCAGTAAAATATGACACTTTATGATTGATTTGTTCCAATTTAGGCGTATTTTTCCAATTTAATAAAGATTTATAAAAAATATTTTGAATGTAAAAAGGACTATATTGCCTCATCCCCCCAATTATTGTTGAGTCTCGCGCTGATTCTCCTTTATTCTGATTAAGCTTAGGCGCGCGGTAACTAGCTTATTATTGTTACCTAACCCTAATTTACTATTTACACACTTCAATATAAAGAAGAATGAACGCGAGACTCAACAATACTGAACATTTATTCTGCAATATAGCCGAAGAAAGTTTTAAATATACACAGGAATACTTGAATAATATGCGATCAAATAAATATAATGTCATCTAAATTATTAAATGTACTGAAGTTTACTTTTATTGAATTAATAAAACTTTAAAATATTGTATAGATATTATGTGCACAAAAAATAAAAAATTTTAAACAACTAATAAATTATAAGCCACACAAATATGATTTTATATTTATTTTGCTTTACTTTTGATAAATTATTGAAAAGATTTGATTTGGAATCACATTCGTTCAAACCCGGAAAGAACTTTGAATCCTATGAGACCTTTGACACTACTTTAAGGTTTAGACCGGAAAGTTATTTGTAAACGCAGGAAACAGAATAAAAGTTAGTTGTAATCATCGCATGATTATAAAATATGCAACAGTCGTCTCAATCTTTTCATGTCGTTTCAAGAATAGTGTCATACATTCGTTATAATAAACTGATAGTTATAGTGAATCTCTCGCTATAAAGAACAACAATAGAGAAACTTTTGGTTCGTTATACTATTGGAGTAGAACTTATGCTAAAATACTTTTTTTAAAATGAAGTTTAGTATAGCATTTAATATAACGAGAGTTACTATGTTTTTGCACAATCAATAATAATTTTAAAACCCTTTTAAGTTTTTAATGCATAGTTTTCTATTTTATTGAAACCGATAAAAGCATTTTTAACTTATAATAATAACTTTCTCTAATCATTTTGACTTTATTTCTTTGTAACTTTATTTTGACTGAGATATAAGTAATAATCAGAGATGTGAATTATCGGGATTTAAATCGTTATTTTATAAGAGATCTGCATTAATAATAAATAATGTGAGAGGAAAGTTGAAAAGATCATAGCCTGATAGTTTGAACTTTCATTAACTATTCAAATGTTATCTGTTTTTATTAATATTTTACAATAGAGTTACACTGTTTAACTTTTCATTGAATGATTGACTCATTAATAGTTAAGATATATGTGAAAACCCAATCATAAACTATTAGTAAAATGTTTTCATTCATTTACTACAGATAATCATTTGAATAGTTAATGAAAGTTCAAACTATTAGACTATGGTTTTTCCAACTTTTCTTTGGAATAATTAATTATTAATTTGGATCTCTTATAAAATTACTTTTAACCCGATAATTGACAACTCTGGTAATAACTAAGGTTCTAACACAATGTATTTATAATTGTGTTTTAGTTACCCTAAAAGGTAACCAAATAATCGTCAAAAAGTAGCCTAAAAATGTATTGAATTGATGTGAAAAATAGAGATAACTCAATTTTTAAAAATCCTAGAACCCAAAAAATTTTGGGAAATTGCCAAAAATGAAGGTGAGTTTGGAAGTTGATCTCTTTTTTCTTAGACAATTTTTCTGTAAAATTATATTTGGAGCTAAAAAAACTTTTAATTATTTTTGCGTCAATTATTTGATATATTAAAAAACTATGGTAACTGCAAAATACATCTTTTTTCTAAACCCTTATCTACAATAGACATAAAATAGATATTGAACTCATGAATTTTTATTAAACAGTAAAATAGCTTATTTTAGGTGAGATAAGTTATCTCCCAAAATATTTATTTTTATGCCATTCGTGTATAACTGAAACCAGGGATCTGATAGCACTTATGATAAACGACATTCAAACGCCTAAACATAGAAGTCATAGTTTAAATAATGACCAAATAGCTGTATCTAAGCTCAGATTGAAGCCTAAATCCTTATATATCTAACCAGAAATAATTTAAATTCATTTGCAAAACAATATATATGAGGTTCGGTCAACTGAATGTCACGTTAGTCTTGGAATAAAATAAGCTCAACTCTAAAAGTAGTGTGCCCTCTATACATTGCTTATACCAAGTCATGAGTCATTACCTCTTTTACAATAAGCAAAATTAATCTTCAGTATAATGACACTATGCGTGAAATCTTTAAATTTATTCTCTCGACAGTCCGCGCGAGAAAATTATCACAAGTGTTGATAATAAACAAATTAAATTATTTGTTTTAATATCTGTTTTGATCAAATTTCTATAATTAATTCTTTTCATGGAAAAAACCTTAAAAGAGATTTATTTCTAAAAATTTTATATTCAATAGTCTAGTATTAAAACAAATATGAATTTTATTATTTAATTTTAAAATTATAATAAAATGAATATATATTTAGCATTTGAATAACTATCGCAATGAATATCTCTCTAAAAATTTTGCGAATAGAAAGCAAAAGAAATTTAAAATTTATTTGAAGCGTAGATACACTTATTTTTCGGCATATTGAACATTCAAAAAATTTAAATTTAAATATTCCCCTAAAGAAAAATAAATTTAGTTTAGTGTCGTAGAGTCATGAAAAATATAGTTAAGGACTACATATATTTATATTTGCATTCTCTTTATGTGATTCAATAATTATATAAGCACTTCAATAAAAACATCATATATTTCACTTAAATTATTAAAAAAGAAAACTACGAGTATTTTCAATTCCTAACCTCTCATTTAATCTCAACTTATTTATTATTTTGACCAAAAATTCTCTGCTAAACCTCTAGTCTGAATGCGCCACTGATTTTATTTACACTGAAATCCAGTTATTTTTGCTGTTATTCCATAAATTGAATTTATATATTGAATTTTGTTATCAATATATTCAATATAAAACTTTTCATACAAATAATTTGATACACATAGACATTGAGCTATAATGATCTTTGAGGGACAACTCAGTCCCTAATGTTGTTTGAAATCTCTTCACACTATAGCTTGAATGCTCTGATACTCACTGAGGCCTTCATAAAAATAGGTTGAATCAGCTTTTAGTTGATTCCAGATTTTGCACAAACGACTAAAATTCAAAAGCAAGAATTGATAAGAATCTCATTTTATTTACTTCATCATTACTAAGCTATGCGCGAACCATCTCTTTGTGATTGATGTAAATTCTAACTAAAGCTACTCTTTAAGAAATTTTTTCTCTAATGAATATCATGTTATTCTGATGTCAAACTTTTCAAGAATTGATATATTTAGGTTATACGAGGATTTCATTTTTTTGACTTGTCTTTAATGCAAAATTCAATTTAAGATTAGATAAAAAAAACTATCTATTCATCTGATTTTAGTATTCAATGGCAAATTCTATAAAATATATATTTTTCAAGTATAGAATAAATCTCAAACTTAAACGTTTATGTTTTGGATAACTTAAATGTTAAAGTCCTGTATCAGCAGAAAACAACAGAAATGCCTTTAAATTCTTTATATCTTTAAAGGAATCGAAAAGTTTTGATATTAAAAATCAGTTATATATATAAATAATACAATGAATAATTCCTGTATATGCGTGATATTAGTTCATAACAGAAAAGTAAAATATTCAAAATATCCTCTGATAAGATACTTTATCTCGAAATATACGTGGATTTTCATTATCTGATTATCTGATATAGTTATAAACAGACCTTTGAATAACATTATTTTCAACAGTAATTAAAATCATTTTTTTAATTGATTTTTATTATGAATTTACACATTGACTGTACTTATTTCATAATTTATGCAATAAACAAATAAACTAGATTTCTAAAGTAAACAATTATTTCTTATTTAAATATTTTAATACTGCATATTAGCTTATACACCATTAAACAGCACTATATAGCATTTGATACCTTTAGAAACGAATTCAATCAGATCTCTACAGCACCGTAGTTAGCAGTGGGCCATGGGGTGCCGGTACTACCATAGAATTTTATGAAATTAGTTGTAGGTCTATTCTCATTATGAAAATATTTTAAGTTTTTGTTGAATAACATTTAATAATTCTATTGTTTTTTCTATGGTTAATATGTCCATAAAGAAGTGACAGGCGTACAGTTTATAAAATAATACTTTATTTTCTAGATTTTTGACCAAAAAGCCTGACTACGACACTGTACCTCAATCAACCGTATTCTGACTTTTCCTCTCTGATCCATATATCCATTGCACCGATGAATAAATTTAGTCCATAGGCTTTATATCTGAAGTTAGCGGCTCATGAAACTTAATATAAACCTTTCAATCAAAACTCTGTTGGTGTAAAAGTCTTAGTCAATGACCGAATTCACTGTATTTAATGATATAAAACTTTATATCCATTCGTTAGAAAGATCTGCAAACTTACTTTCTCGACAACTGTAATAAAACAGAGTGAATAACCTAAAAATGTTTGATTGAATAACACTGAAAATGGTTTATTCGAGCGATCACTCAGATATTCAAAAGAATATCACATTAAAATTTAAAATTTCTATAGTTATTATATTTAAAGTTGTCTAATATAAAGTTGTTTTAAGCAAAAAGCTTTGTTTACCCAAAAACACTATACTTATGAAACCATCGAGAGTTGAAATTCAATATTATTTTACATTACTATTCAACTCTTATTAATTCAATAAAAATTTTATTTTGCTTACGCTAGAGTTGAGCTTTCAAAATGGTTTCATTTTAATGAATCAGATTATCATCTAATTTAATGAGAGAATTGCAAAAGTATGGGCTTAGGTATCAATAATTTAATTAATTTAATCAATAAATTACATGTATCTCTGGGCAGAATTTTGCAGTCATTTAAACTTCAAAGAGTTGAATAACTTTCTCTTTAATATTATTACGAGATTTATATGTCTTGAAAATTAGATTTCTTTTATGTAGCTTTTCTATATTAGTTTTTATTCACTAGTTTACAGTGAGAATCAGTGATAAACATTTTTTAGACGAATACGGGAAAGAGCATTTCATCATGAGATCAATAACGTTTTTTCATGATTAAAAATTTTGTATTTAAGCAAAAATGCATTCATTTATATAAAAATGCAAATTATTGACATTTTAAATTTTTTTTACATTCTCTTCAATAGTTTGTTGCACTTTATGTTATGACATCTGACATTTCTTGTTTCTCAATACATTTATACCGCTGGACAGGTATTGAACGATCAGTTTTATTTTACCCCAGCATTAGCTCGAGCTTAAAGCATCAAATTATACCCGAGGACAAGCACTAATTGAATTAAAAGTAATTCAATTTAATGAAATAGTTTATTTGATACAATTATATATACTTTGTTTATATAAAAAAATCTATTGAGAAAGAGTAAACTTCCCTTGTTTTCTTTTTATGGTTATTTCGACAAAGATTTTTGTGCTGATTACTTATCAAAACATTTATTATTGAATTATACCAATACTCCTGAAATGCTTTGATTAATTATCTGTTATTTTTCATTATTAAAAAAGATATCATTATTGACTGAGTCATTTATTATATAAGAAAATGTACTTTTGATATCTATTATATAAGTATTGAATGAATGTTACATTGTATCATATCAGAAGACATTACTATTATTGATATTTATTTAAGGACATAATACAGTAAGTTCTAGTTATAGTAACAGCAAATGCAAGAAAAACACTTTTATTATAACTCTTGCTCATTAAAATTTTACCTTTTTTAATATAATGTGAGCTGTTGAGTGTGCCTATCTTTAAATATTATAACGAGTTTACATCAGAGATGCCAATGGCATCCAAAATTTTAGCTCTCCAGTGGGTGATTCTGAAAATTCTAAAAATTTTAGGAAGGAATTAAAAAGCAGAGAATTTATCAAGGGAAATATTTTCACTTTCAATATTATTGGAGGGTACACACCACTCATATATCTTTCTTGACCATCAGTGGTCTACAGTAGAGAAGGCTTAGGGATCCAAATTTTTGAAACCTCAGGGGAGTTAGCTTAGACAAATATGAAAATCAATTGTAGGATACCTTTCTCATTTATTTTCAATATTCTTGGTGAGTACATACTACCCTTGGGCATCAAAAGTCTATAGTATTGACATCTTATTCCTTAAAAGGGTTTAGTTTGAAGCGCATATTATTTAAGTTGTTCACAGACATAAGACTTAAACATTAAGAGTACTCAAAGCAATTTGATTGTACAGAAGTTTGTAAACTTAAAGTATATGTCTCAATAGATAAAACTAAGTCACTTACACCTTAATTGCCATTCTCTCGTTCTTTCTAATAATCAATCATTACCTGTCGTTTCGAAATATTTCTTACTTAAACATTGCGCAAAACCTGAGAGAAATAGATGTGGTTTATATAGAAAGACATTGAATAAGTACCACAATAAATAATTAGGATAAATAATTTGCTTAACTTTGCATCTCAATCAAAAGGGTCTCTGATTGCGAAAACTATTTGGTTAAACATATAAGAGATTTATCAACTGAAGAGAATTAAGCAATAGTCAGACAGGAATAAGTGATAAAACAACTTTAAACACATTTTAATTAAATTTTTAAAACAATGTACGCGTTAAGTACACTTTAATGCAGAGATGAGCAGACTCTAAAGTTTCAGGGGTTGAGCTTTCGTAAAATTCTAAAAATTCTAAAAATTCAGAGAGAGTTAAAACTGGTCGGTCTTATGAAACAATATTTGTTCAAAATCAATTATTAAAAGTAATTTGAGAATTTACAGTTATTTTTAAAAATCCATTATAGAGACAAAATTTGTCGCTTTCCTAAAGCATTTTTTTAAAATACGTTTTCGCGTCAAAATATTTTTGAAATATTTCCCGTCATATACTTAACAGCTTATTTGAAACGAATAACATAAGCTGTTTGAAATTTTCATAAAATTACAAAAAAAATCAAAAGAGTGGACCAAAGTATACATTTTCAAATTAACTAAAACTAGCAAGGTGTACAGACCCCCTCACCCACCAATTTCCCGATTCCTTTAATAAAATCAATACATAGTCACACACACACACGCACTCAATGTGTTAATATACTTTACAAACCGCAAGTTTAAATAAAAAATAGACTCTGCACGGTATCGCGTCAATTTGTCGTCGATAAAAACTTTTTTCATTTTTCTTGTTTTTAAGTCTGATTTGATTGGAATTAGACTCAATTTATATGTAAATTAGTAAGGTAATTTCGAATGTGAAAGTAATTTTTTGCATAAAATTAATAGATTTTTAAATATTTGACTTTTACTGAATTCTTATATTAAAAGCAAGAAAAATGAAAAAGTTTTTGTCGGCGATAAATTGACGCTCGATAATTTGACATGGAACCACTCTGCAGCACTCAAAAGTATCTCAAATATTATTCCAGTATAGTTGTAAGATAAACATATGTATATGACTACTGTATTAATACTGTATTTCTCATAAACTACTTTGACTTCTGTGAAAGCACTTTATTC
>JAQGCH010001643.1:0-14944 GCA_034699485.1 Nanhermannia elegantula | reverse complement strand
TCTCTATCCATAATTTTAAGTTTAAGTTTAACTTATTCTGAACATGAAATGTAATAATTGTGTGCAAAGTAAATATCTATCTTTGGCTCTAACTTTACAACGAAAGGACTATAACTTATTGATTGAAATGATAAAATCCTCTGTATATAAAAATAATGATTTTATTCTGCCATATATTGTAGTTGTGAGAGCACATCTCACTCATAAATTAAGCAATAACAATGAATATTAATATAAATACTGTAGCGATAAAATGGATTCAATTCGAGAATAAGTTAGTCTAAAAGCTATGATTTCTGTGCAACAAAGTACTTTATTTTATTTCCATTTATTTTATTTGGATCTAAAAACCATTTACCTGTTGTACTATTAATATCGAGCTTCTAAGTTATGTTAGTAAAAGCCAAAAAAATGAATTGTTTCTATATATTTAGTAAATCATTATTTAAATTGATTCATATTTTCAGCATTACATTACGCGGCCGCTAAAAATCATGTTCCTGTGATCGAGTTTATCATTTCACATGGTGGAGGTACTATTTTAAAATAAATAAAAAAAACATGAAGCCTATTTTCGGTTGCCAGACATCCAGGTTTTGACTCCAGGCTTGACTTTGGTGCAGGCAGAAATTTTGAATATAACCAGGAAATAAGAAGTAGTACAGGTTTAAAAATTGAGCATGGTGTCCAGGGAAGGCTATATCAAAATTTGGCAACCGAAAACCTATTATGCATACCTATATTCATACATTTTCAATGCCTTCACAAACATTCTCAGATATTAACGCTCAGGATGAAAATGGTGACACTGCCCTACACTTTACAGTCAGAAATGATGCCATTGAAAGTCTGAGTTGTTTATTAAAAAATGACGCCAACATTTCGCTTGTAAATCACGATATGAATGGACCAATTCATGTGGCTGTCATTTTGAATAAAGTTCATATATTAGAGGTAAGGCTTGAAAATTATGCTTATTTATGCTCTTAATATTATGCTTTTATGCTCATATTTTGATGCTATTATTTTTGAACTTATATGTTTTTAAAAAATTTATAAGTTCCGGCCCTCAATTATGCTTTTTTATCACCAAAAAGCCTAATTGCAAGAGTTAATTCATTTTAAACATTTGTCTTTTTTGCAGTATTTAAGTGTATTTTAAGATTTAACACTTAACTAATTATTTAATTTTTTGCCAGAGTTACCGATACCAATGAAATTTACACAAATGAAAACTATTTTATTAAAACATTTGTCAAAAATAAATTTTAAAATGATTTGTGACTTATTCAGGAAATGGTGAAATTCAAAGGGAAAGTCGATACAAGATTAAGAGGAAAACACGGAAGAGTATGTTTAAAAGTTTTTGATATACGATTGCTTTATAAGTTAATTATTTCATATTTGAGCAAAAAATTTTGATTCAGCCTTATTTGAAATGAGTCAAATGTTTCAGTAATTAATATATTTTAAGTGTAGATTATTTTGATTATAGAAAACTAGAAGAGGACCGTTCAAAAGAACGGGGGAAAGATTTATTATAAGAGCTCTTTATTTAAGTATAAATATTTTTTGCCCGTTGATTGGCCCGTACTGACCAACCTTTATTTTCTTACTATTTCCCGACCCGGTCCATTATTCTAATTAAGAAATAACTACTTCGACTTTGGACCCCGCTAAAATTTATATTTCTGTAAAACTGGCACTTCGATAAATTGGTCAGTGGCCACTTCGGGGAGACATTCGTGACGTCTATTAGAGTTATTCAAAACAAAATTTTTCCATAGAAAATCATTAGTCGCGTAGCCTTTACTTCGGTAACTTGACCACTGGTCACTTTTCGGGAAAATGAATGCCCAATGCCCCCCTTCCAGGTCACACTGAACCTAAATATATAATTTGTTCGGTTCTATAATGGCCAGTATTCGGGTGCATAGAAACACAGACAGACAGACAAATCTTGTGCTATATTATGTAGATTCTTACTTGTAAATTGAAATTCATTTCGCCCAAAAGTAGTTTTTTAAATTAATTGTCTTTTATTTAACTCATAGACAGCTTTGCATTTCGCAGCAATTCATGATCACGCAGACTGTGCTCGTGTACTCGTAAGTATATTTTTAAATTTTAATCAATTAAATTAGTAAAACAAACCAAATCAGTTTCTTAAGCTCCAATACAAATAACTTTATTAAGTGAAATTCAATTACCCGTACAATCAATTATTATTAGAATGTTTTATCTGTATTTTCATTGGTTTAATTAAATAATCACTTTTATTTCAATTGAATTACTTGTATTAATTATAAAGTTTATAGACTTAAAAGTTTAGAGTTATTAATAATTGTTAATATTATAATAACTTATTATATACAAAAGTTATTCCATAACCATATAAAATGAAGAAATCTTTAAAGTAATCCAAACTTATTTACAGATTTGTTCTGTTTATATAAATACTTAATACTTATAAAATATTCTGTTTTATGAATAATAAAGTAAATACATATTTATTCTGCTTTCATATGCCACTCAGGATAGCAGTAATAAAAATACAATTCATATCAAGGATTACATTGTATTGATCGTCAAACATGACGATAACAATCTTCGTAATCGAGATTACTTCGAATCATGATTTTTGATTCACTCATTTATAGCACATTTTTATACAATTTATTAATTTTTATCAATTTTATAACATACATATTCTTATATTTTACACACGTATATTTAAATTATCATTGTTAATTAATTTTTCAATTAAATGATTCCAAAAGCTGAGTCAACTGCATTGTTGTCCTAAAACTCCGTGCGATAACGGTAAGGCATTTTATTATATCTAATTATTGACTAATACAGAAACAGTTAATTTAAAAGTTTGCACCGTTACTGTTACAGTACCTGTCATATTAACTGTCTTTCACTATTCATAATAATCTTTTGATATAATTTCATTTAAAATGTCATAAAATCTTCAAAAACTCCAAATGACGTGAGATTGAAACCATAACTTTTGTTATGTAAGCACTTAAGTTACGATATCCATTAGGCAAATGATTGATTATAAAATTTTTGTTCAACAAGTCTTCTGTTGAGTAAAGTGTTCATATAAGTGCATTTTAATAAAACAAATTGTTGAGCATTCAATAACTTCAAATGTATTATTATGATAACCGATTAACTAATAATCACTGCTAATATGACGGCTACTGTAGAGCTTATTAATTTCATAGTACAACATAATTCATGAAGATCACAAAAAATACAAAAATTAAGTTAGCGCTTACATAATTATTATCCATATAGTTTATTTCATGATTTTGTAATAATAATTAGAAAAAATCAAATTAAAAATCAATTTAATAGTAAAGTTGGAAATTATTTGATTACTATAATTTGTCATTCAAATTAGGATTCTATCCCATTCATGAAGCTGCTAAAAATGCTTCGGCGAACACATTGCAGGCAATCTTAGAATGGGGTGAGTTTGTATTTGTTATAAGACTGACTCTATTCATGTATTTATTTCTAAGTGTTAGTGAGTCCTTATTGAGTGAATTTGAAGGATTTGATCGAATTTAAAAATAAATGAATGATTAAATGTTTGATTTGATATTAACAGGTGAAACATCACTTGGTTATGAACGTGAAACTATGATGAAGTGCTACGACGCAGAAGGCAATGTTCCACTGCATTCTGCAGTACACGCAGGAGATATTAAGGCACGTAAAATCCAAAATCAAATTGCTTTCTTTAAAAGTTACATACTATTATTTTAGACCATTTATAGTTAGACTGAGTACAGTAGAGCCATACAGTATTGACTTTGTGTCTAACACTCAATATTCAATACAACCCAAGTAGTGGACAAATAATTCTTAGGGCTAAAAATATGACACATTTCTCCTAAATAGTGCTCAATTTCACTTCTATATTAACTATTATAATCATACCTGGACAAGCTCCGGACCTTTGGGGGGTTTCATTTCAATATTTCTTGAAAAACCGAGAGGGGTTTAAAACTCATCTGTTTTAATAAGCAATTTTCTCTTTAATTGCGTTTTCCCGCCAAAAAAATTTTTGCGCCAATATTTTTTTGAAATTCCTCCCTTTTTGGAGAATAATTTAAAAAATCATAGACTTTAATACCATTGTTTGATGCATTAATGCATAAAATCTAATCAAAAATGTTTTATATAGGAATTTATTATTGTATGGTTATAATGAGGGCAGCGATTCGATTAAAGTGGTTAAAAATGGGGCTTAAATGGAATTTAAAATTTTATTTTATTTAATTATAAAAATTATTTTTGCCTTAATAAACGATAGAATGATATCATATTCTTATGTTCAATTGTATTTTCAGTCATACTTTCACTGTTTTCTACTTTAATACCCCAAATTTTAGCTTATAACTCAGGGGCTATAAGCTGTAGCAAAGCCAGCATAGGGGTCGAGGGGGCAGAGGCCCCCAACTCAAACTAAAATTTAATTAATTTCATAAAAAGCTTTATTTTATTGTATTTTTTAAGCTTGAATTAAATGAAATTATTGAAATAAAGATTTGTGTGCTTCTACAAACTGTAAAACACGCTACCATTCACTCAAGAAATACCACATGTTAAAAAGTTTTAAAATTATAAAGTACTTTCTTATGTTTGTACCCATCCACTAAAAATTTTCTTGCTATACGAGATAAATGTTAATTTTTTGGAAATAAAAAAGTGGGTTTATGAGGGTTACAGCGGTAACTAGGGGTGTCAAAGGGGGCTACAGCCCCCTAAGATTTCTGTACATTTAAGTATAGGTCTGTAGAAATTTCAAAAAATTGTCATATCTAGAGTTTTTCCATGTCTAGCCCCCCAAACTGAAAATCCTGGTTACGGCACTGAAGAGGGTTTCGCGTTATATTAAATTGAGCCTAAATTGAATTTTTTTTAGTAGGGAGACCAAAAAATGGTTTGTTTTTCTTAAATTCATTATATTTCATATAAATAAATGAATTTAGTCCAAAATGGAATTTATGGGGGAAATATGTCTCATTTTAATCCTTATCACCACGGATTATCACCACCTTATAAAAAACCACGGGTTAAACTATGATTAACTAAAGTGGTTATAATACAATAGTTTACTCTTATAGTGTGTTATTTAATATTAGATTTTATGCAGTTTCTATTTTTCTATTCTTACAAATTCTTAATGATTCAATAGATTGAGCACAATCTCAATTTCGATCAGCTTTTAACTAGTAATTCGATACAAAATAAGAATACTATTCATCTATTTCTGTTAAAGTGGATGTAAACCTAAATTGAATCATTTGTCTTGTATTAAATATCAAATGAGTGCTATGCTTAGAGTTAAGTCAAAGTCAATACTGAAAGGTATTTGCTATAGTACTTGTACAGTACATCGAATATAAGATTTAAAAACTCTCTATAATGGTATTGCAATTAAAATCTATAGTTAGTGAATCCGTTTTTCGATGTATTGTGAGAGTCAGATTCGGCGTCAATATTCGGCGTATGAGATAAGCCGAGAGATTTTTTCAAGATTCGGTGAAGAAAGTATATACTTCATTTCAAATTTCAAATTAAATTAGAATTAGTGTTGTTTTAATGAAATCTATGTTATAAACTCAATATAAGTTGAGATTTCAAGATTTGTAAATTTTTCTTCAATATCTGAAGAGAAATAAAAATTATTTGTGATAATTATCATAATTATAATTTGGATTTCGATTGATATTTCAATTAAATTTTGTTTTCACTTATTATTGTGAATTCCGGTTAAACCCGAAATACATTGCCTCTAACGATAAGATTAGGGATGCTCTTAAATCCAAATCATGAAAATTATTGGCAATATATAAGTTTATTTCATTTTTCTAAAATTTTGAAATATTGTGCAATTGAATCACACACTGAAACAACTTTGAGTACTAATATTATATATTGTATAAGATATCTGAATCCCATTATAGGCAGTAACTCTATGTTTAAACTCTGGCGCAGTCATCAGTACACAACAACACGACTTGAGTACACCAATTCATCTTGGTAATTTGTTTGTTTGCCATTACTATTAGTGTTGATTGAGTTGAATTTTTGGAAAATTTTAGCCTGTTCTCAGGGAGCTATTGATATCGTTAAATTGATGTTTCAATCACAACCTCAAGAAAAAATCAAATGTTTGTCGATATGTGACGCACAAAAATTTACTCCTTTGCACTGCGCGGCCTCTTTCAATCACGCGGAGCTCGTTAAATACCTTGTTAAACAAGTAAATGCATATCTTTTCAATTTAACTCTTTTGACTCAAAAATTTTCTCCGATATAAGGGCGCGAATATGAGTACAACCGATAAAGAAGGTAACTCTTGACTCTAAAATTTGTGTATATCTTTTCATAACTTTTTATTAATATTTTAAAATTGAAAATAGCAATTCTTGGATTAAGATAATCTCCATGATCAGGCTGACCACCTCAGTTCGGGCACTTGCATTTGATTTCGATGCAAAGCCATGATTAGGCACCTTATTAGAGTAGATTTTTAAAGAATAGCCACTGCAGAAGTTTTGAGAATGACCATTAGAATCAAGCATAGGTGGTCAGTCTGATCATAATATAACTTATAATTGACACATATTAATCATTACAATAATATACGATACAAATGAACTTACTTTAAACTTTGATTTATTTCTTTTATGATTTAATTATTATTTAATATAAATTTTTGATTATTATTGATGAATTGGATATTAATTACTTAAAATTTTTGAATAAGGGCGACCTCCCCTATTACTGGCGGGCGCAAGGGCAGCCTGGCGTTCAGTCATGATTCTAATTCAATTGGGCGCAAGTGTTCCAGATCGAGATAATTGCAATCGTAATATTCTTCACCACATAGTTATTAGTGGAGGAAAACTCGATCACTTCACTGAAATAATTTCTAAAGTGAGGAAGTTTTAAAAGATTTACTCAACAATTGTTTTATAAAAATTATATATTTTAGAGCACTTATGATCCAATCGATACATTGCTAAATGAAAGAGATATTTTTGGATGTGAGTGTCATTACATTTGTATACTCTGTATTCTATTTTTTAATGCTTAATAAATAACTGAATTATAGGTTCGCCTCTTCATTACGCCTCAAGAGATGGTCATTTCAAGACAATTCAAAGCCTATTACAATTGGGTGCTGTCATTAATCTCAAAAATAATGAAAACCAATCTGCTCTTCATTTTGCTGCGAGGTTTATAATTATTAAAATTCATTTTGATTTTTATATTTCATTTTTTCACAATTTTGATAAATATTTAGAGCTTTATACAGAATTCTAAACACTTAAGTTTATAACCATTTACATGAGCTCATGATTCTGTGGTTTTGATTTTTTACTAACATTAGGTTAGTTTTGAAATTCATTGGAAATTAATGCTGTTTATGAATAGCAATGTTTCTGTTAAGTTTTCGTAAATGTCTTTGTAAAACAAATAAATTAGTTACTTATTATTATTGCAAAATAAATTCCCGAAACAAATCAACAATTGAATGAGTCATTCGCAGAAAAGTTATCTCTCAAAGCACTGAAATGACTAAAACGCACTCAAACGCTTTGAAAATATAGGCAAATAAGTAATGAAATTATTACTTCTATTATTTAATTTTCTATTAATTTTTACACTAAAACTTATTTTGAATTTAAATTATATGAAAAGAACTATTCATTAAGAATTGAATCCAAAGAGTGAAGTTACCTTTTCTGCATATGATTCGTTCAATTAAGGGACTTAACAGATATACTCAACTGATAAAAATTGATGACCAGTTTATATGGCTTGAAAAGTTTCCAAAATGAATATAAAGTTAATAGTTACATTTGTGCAGTAACTTATTTGCGTTTGTAAATTAGTATTGTTTCTATTCCCAAAATAAGAATAGCAATTACTGGTACAGATATTGATTTCTTTTGAATCTAGTATTGCATCTTGGTTATCTTGTATCAATAGGTATATTACTCTATCCTCATTCTATCCATTTCTTGGAATTGAATAGAAATAAAAACTAAAATAAGAATAGAAAGTTATTTTTGGAATAAAAACACCGCTCATCTCAAGTACTAGATATTTGTTAAATTTGTAAAAAAGAGCAAATAAAAGTCAATACAATGGTACCATTTCAAGAAAAATAAAAGAATTTATTTTCATTATTTGTATATTTTACAGATACGGGCGCTTCAACACAGCCAAAAATTTACTGGAGAGCAGAAAAGGACACCTTATCATCAATGAAATGGATGGGAAAGGTATTCAACTTTTTTTAATGTTCGAAATTTGTTCAAAAATAATTAATATCTAAATTTGATTGAAAGGCATGACTTCGCTTCATATATCTTCAGAGAACGGTCACACCCGAATAGTTCGCTTATTATTAATTAAAGGGGCACTTCTTCATAGGTCAGATTCTGATTTATAAGTCTTATAACATAATATATAACTTAAGATTTATAACATTAACCCTTAATAACTTATAATAGAGATCATAAAGGAAGAACTCCTCTACACTTGGCTGCAAGCAATGGTCACACGGACACAATGCAGCAGTTATTGTTAGTTCATTCGCATTTGTTAGACCAAGTGGATAGAGATGGGGTCAGACTCTAAGCATTTACATTTGCAAACTTTTATATTACTTAATCACAGGTATAAAACACTAATTTACGTAAAATTTTGTAGAATACTGCGCTCGCATTGGCGGCCATTTATAACAGAGCTTCTGCTGCAAGTATTTTATTGTCACTCGAATGCAAAATAATTAAAAATATAGAGGGTATGTCTCCAATCGATTACGCACTGCATTTCAAACATTCAGAAGTTGCAATGGCAATGGTTATGCACCCGACCAGGTCTCAAATCCATTAAATATATTATTTTATTCTTTAGAATTTTTTCATCCTTTAATTATTTATATGTATATGAACTGACAAAATATGTTATACTTTAAAATACATTACTTTATATTATACATACTGTATATGCTTTTAGAGACGAGGAAATAATGCGATGTCGATTAAAAAAATATGACAGTCTTTTGGAAGGCTTAACGGCTAATATGCCTGAAGTAATGACTGTAAGTCAATATTAGTTTTTCTTCACTCAATTCTGTTAAACCAATAAATAAGTCAACTAATTATACCGTATGTCTAATGATAGGCAGTTCTTGACAAAGGAATCACAAAGTCTAAGCAAAATGAAGACAGTAAGAGCTATTACGTAAGTGTTTCAATTTGATCTAAAGTTTATTCTACAAATTCAATCAATTGTAACTTGTTTTAGGTTAAATATAACTTTCAATATTTACAAGACGCTGAAAGACTCTGTCCGTTCGAAAAGCCTCTGCCCGTCATGAATGTAAGGCCTAACCCATTCACATAATACTTATATTAAGTTTTTTTGTTTTATTTCTAAATTAATGGTTATCTTAAATACCAACTCTTTTTAAGTTTAGCTCTTATTTTCACAATTTTTTATAACTGAGATATACCGTAATATAAGTCACTAGCAATTTGGGTAAAGAATTTTGAACCAATTTATCACTATTTTTACAGTTAATGGTGTTTTACGATCGCGAAGAGTTGATGTCACATCCATTATGCGTCAAATATTTGGAAACTAAATGGTAATCACTATATTTCAATAATTTATTTCGCAATTAATCACTTATTATTTCAATTTATTAGGAGTTCTTACGGAATGTACTTTCATCTCATAAATTTAGCATTTTATGTAATATTTTTGGCTTTTTTAACTATAAATGCTATTAAATTAATGGATGCGAAATGCAATCTAAGACAACTTAATAAATATAATGAAACCAATTCTTCCGATAATAATGATTGGAGTAAAGTAGAAGTTATGTATGAACACGACGGTTCGATCGAAGCATCAAAAGTAAAGTTTCTCTATTTTTTAATATTCAAATTTTACTCAACAAAATGTCTTAAAAAGTTTGAACTAATAGTTATTAATTTTCTTTTTAAGATTGTATTTGTCACGTCTTCAATAGTTTTATTGTTCGTTATTCTTAACATAATCAAAGAATTTTGCCAAATGTATCAACAGGTATATTATGCCAGTGACTACTTTTGAAGCATGTTATTAAGTCACTTAAAAATTTACAATAATTTTTAAATTAATAAATTATTATTATGTTATTCTGAGAATACATGTAAGTTGAATGAATGGGTTGGTTGGTTTGCCAAACAATGCCATGACAGCGATGTTCAACGCTTGAGCTTTTTTGCCCAACGTGAACATCACTGGCTATGAGTTCAGTTAGTATTTGACCTTTGGTTTAGTATTTATTATAAACTTATTAATACTTTTTAACCTTTAAATAGTTATCAAACACTTCATTCGGCGACAATGTAATAAAATAACAATACTATCATTAAAATACAATTATTGAATCTTTAAATCCAAAATAGCGAACAAAATACTTTACTGATGTTATAAATGTGTTGGAGTGGACTCTTTATATCTCATCTGGATTTATGTCATTCGGCTATCTTTTTGGACATTTTCATCCAACCACTCTATATATCGCAGCAGCTATTGCTGTATTCATGGCGTGGTTTAATTTATTACTTTATATGCAAAGGTTAGTCAACAAGTTTATACAATTTTCTTCAATTTCACAGATTTTAAGAAATTTCTTTTCTTTATTAATTATTGCATTTATTACTCAGGTTCAATCGCGCCGGCATTTACGTTGTCATGTTTTTGGAGATACTTTCGACTTTAGTTAAAGTCATATTTGTATTTTCTGTTTTAATTATTGCTTTTGGGTTAAGTTTTTTCATCCTTTTCACTAAAATCGATGCTATCGTGAGTAATAAATATATTTATTAAAGCTTCAAAAGCTAAGATACAAAAAATTGTCTCAAAAAAACTGTTTAATCATTTATTTAATGTTTAATCAAAAGTTGAACGGAGAAAAGGGTTTTCGTCAACCAATAATCTCTATGATTAGAGTCGGAACTATGATGTTGGGAGAGATCGACTTTTTAGGGACATTCTTGAGACCAATTCAAGTTATTAACGACCCTTCAAATTACGTTAAATATCAATTGATTGCCGCCCTTTGCTTTCTAATCATGTTTGCTGTACTGATGCCTATTTTGCTGATGAATTTACTGATTGGTTTAGCTGTTGGTGATATAGATACTGTTAGACGTAATGCACAGTTGAAAAGGTTGACAATGCAGGTCGAACTTCATACAGACTTGGAAAGAAAGCTTCCAAAACAATTTCTAAAGTTTGTCGATAAGATGGAAGTCTATGAATACCCGAATCGTAAATGCAAACACACCTCTTATTTGGTATTAATTTATTTGTTTTTTAATCATTTTGGGTTTTATTTTCGAATAACCTTTAACCTCTGTTACTAGTATATATGTATATATTAGTGATTCAAAAAACAAAAAGATTTTTCAATACCATACCATTTCATTGAGTTTCATTTGTAATTGTATTTTAAAGTCTTTCCTAAATTCCAATACCACTGAGAAATTAAAAATAAAATCCCAACACAATAAATAAGATAAGTCGCGCCTTGTCTGAAGAAAAAAGTTAAAATCTTGAAAAAATAATGACTGCGACTTATAGGAAGTGGTATTTTCCCATGTATAATCAAATTGGAGTTATTTTCAGACGTGCGTCTTATGCGAGGTGCGACTTATCTACCCTAATTCAGGATAATTATTTTGAGTGAGAAGTTTATAATAAGCTCTTCAAACCCATATACTTAGTAACGGTTCAAGTGAGATGGCTTTTGTTCAGAACAACAGTTTCATAGCAGGTATCTTCCTGTTTTCTGCCCCAAAGTCATATATTAAGATAACTCATGAGTAGTATTCAAGCTTTCATGGATGGGGTGTCACCACTTCTTTAGACATTGAAAGCACAATGCAATTTAGCAAATAATGCTAAACCATTAATCATTTGGACTTATGAGTGACAACATTTAGAGAGTCATCAAAAATATAAATTTTAAATAATGCAAATTATTATTTGTTATTAATGATGTCCATAGGCTCGAAAAGCTTAGAGCCTGAGCCTGAGCCTAGACTCAAAACCCAGAGCCTATGTATAATATTATTTGTTATAATGAAATCTCACTTTGCGATTAAAATTAACTTTAATTCTAACTAAAATTATTTTTAAATTTATTCAATTGAACCAATTTTTAAACTAAAAAGTGGTCAACTCTTCAACGATTTTTCGTAACTTCTAATTCTGGTCAAAATAAACAACAAATGGTTGAATTTAAGACTTCAATCAGTTCTCATCAACAGATAGAACACAATCGCATGAGTGAAGATATTTCTGTACAACTGTCCCAACAAAGGAAAAAGTAATTTAAAATTTGAAACTTAATTCATTTTTGATTTAATAACATTCTGCAAACTTGTGGAACATTTTGTTATTTAAAAACTTATTTCAACCGATTTTAACTGATTCAGTCACAGCTCTAATTGACGGTTAAATTCGATTAAAATTGGTTCAAACCGCTAAATATGAGGGTCACTTATAATAGGGTACCACCAGATTATACCAATAAATCACATTTTAAACTACTTTTCAGATTACGTGAATTATCGAAAATATCAGAACAACAGTTAGAACTCTTGCGACTCATTGTTCAGAAGATGGAAATACAAACTGAAAACGATGATGACTATGACGAAGGAGAAAGTGGTGGATATGAAGAAGGAGTTAGTCGTCTCATGAATTCACAAAAATTTAACTGAAGATAAATTATTTAAAATCTAATTATAAAAAGTGGTTTATTAAAGAAAATCAAGATTTTCTTAATTATATATATAAACTTATTTGCTTTTAAGGCAGAATTATTGTATTTTGTGCAAAATCATTTTAAGGGCCAAAAAATATTTTTGTATGATTTTCCAAAAATATTTTTAACTTTTTTTGAGAAAACAATGCAGTGAGAAATGCATTATTTTCGAAGTCAAATTTCTAAAAAACAACAAAAAAATCTGACTTTTTTTATATAAGTAGAAAAAATCAAATGGAAGATCAACGTATAAACTTCCCAAAATTTTAGAGAATTTACGGGAAAATTTCGATTTTTTTCTTAAAATTCGTAAAATTTAGCAAAAATCCTCGATTTTCGTGATTTTCGGAAAATAAATATAATCTTATTTTACTTCCTATTTCATGATCGGAACTCATTTTACATTTTACGAAAGATTGAAGTAATAGAAAAAATTCGTGATTTCTAAAAATAGAGGCACTGGTTATAACAGATACCCCTTTATAAACTCAAATGTTTAAAAATATATAATTGAGAATAGAATGAAACTTATTTTAATGAAACATTAAATTTGAATATAAATTTGATTTTATCAAATGCGAAAAAGTCCCTAAGACTTGCTTTAATCTATATTTGTGACTAATGTATTACTTGCCATTAATTTTCAATATAATCATCACTTTCAACCTGAGTTTGATTAACAAAAAAATATCAATATGTGTTTATTTTTACTAAAAAGTTGATAATTTGCATATCAAAGTATTCGAAAGTATTAAAACAGGATTTATGTTAACATTTTTGAGTCGAAGCCTTTCCAGAACATTTAGTCTATCATTTAATACAAACTCAATGTTATTAATTTGTTATATTTTACGACAAATAAGTTAACAGTTATATTAGTTTTAATTTGGTTTTAATAATTGAAAATATTTTGAACAAAATGATATTAAACAATATAATTATGAATTTATATATTTTTAAATTGGGCAAAAATGCTATTGTATTGAATAGTATTGAATAATTGAATTATTAAATTATTTATTAAAAGTAATAAATGAAATCTTTGAATAAACGAAACAAAACTAAACTTTAATTATTTGTATTACAATCAGAACTTTGTAATTATAAATATAAACTCTTAATATAACTTATATTAGAGTCAAGAAAACAAAGAGAAAATGCTATAAAGTTTTGAGGAAAGGTTTATTTGAAATTTTATTTTTAAGATGATTTCTACAAAATATGTTTCAGTTTTGGGTATATAATTGATTATAAATAATTAATTTGAAATTCTATAGCGTTTACTAAATTCAGGTAAAATAGATGTTTACCAGAAATGTTTTGTTATTGAATTGTAATTATAAGTACATTATATATGGAATTAATATGAAACTAATAGTCACTATCGAAATATATTTGTAACGACTTCAGGAACATGTAATTTTCAATTAAATAGTAATCTTTGGCTATCCTTCAGACAAATTAGCCCTGACTTATAGATTATTGCTCTTAAGATTATGAGCTTATTATTCAATTTGTTTTGTATTTAAAAATTATTTTTTAATTCGGAAAATAACTGCCGCAGAAATTAAGTAGAATATGAGCCAAATGAATGTCACTAAAAATCCCATCCAAACGCCAGAATCTTCAAGATTCCAACCGCGCGATAAGACATGTCTAAGTGTTTCTGTTGGTAAGGTTTGGGGCTGAATATAACTAAACCATCTGATCCAATAGGGCATCGCTTCCAACGGCCAAATTATTCCTTTTCATATTAAATGTTAAGATTAACTCAAATAATTACTTATCATTTAAATAAATCTTTTAACTAATTTTTAAAAACTTAAAATTTTAGAAAAAAATTTAACTAATTATATGCAAATTGATTCAGATGTAAAGATTATTTTTGTATTTCATAGAATGTGATAGAAATGACAGAAACCATAACACTTGCAAATTAGCTTCAAATAAAATTGCTTTCTTTAACAAAACAACTTCATATTGTTACGAAATATTTATAATTCAATGACAGGGCGTTGAAAGGGCACATTTTTTTTAAAAGTGTTGTTATAGAAGGGACAAAGCTTTATGTAC
>JAQGCH010001642.1:0-14945 GCA_034699485.1 Nanhermannia elegantula | reverse complement strand
CTGTATGTTATACTGCGAACACAATAATGTATTTAATAACTATTACTATAAGTGAAGAGTTTCTTGAATAAGATATTGTTTTTATGTGCTTTTACGCACAGAAGAAATAAATCATTATTATTTGATGTCATTTTTAATTCCAAAAATAATATATACATTATTGATATAAATAGTATCACTATAATTCATTTTATAAGTTATAACTAATATAAATATAGAATTATGCAAAATGACTTATGCATTACAATATTTTTAACCTATAAACTTAAAATGCATCTAAATATGAATAAAACCATAGAAACATATTTTATATTAATTAAGGGTATTTTCCACAAGTCAGGCGTCATTTTCATACCAGTTTAGGTCTATTTATAATTTAATCTATTGTATTAAAATTAACTACAGGAATAGTCAAATAAAACTTATGCGTCAGATCTACTTTAGTTTTTTTCATTTCTTAAATTTATGTCAATATGTTTATTAGTTTCTCTATTAAAAATTTTTCTGTTTTGTATTTTTTAATTAATCGTTTAAAAATCTAAATAAATTGTTAGATTAAAACTTATTTTTAACAGTAAACAAAAATTCAAATGTGAGTTAAAACCAGAGATAAGCAAGATTTAAAGATATCCAAAAATTTAAAGTTCGAGGGAAAATGATTTTTGAAATTTTTAAAATTCAAGGGGGAGGAGGTGTAAACTGATCGGTTTTGTATGATTATTTTCACAAATATGTTTTCCTACCAAAATTTTTTATATACTTTTTTCAACACTATTTTTGACATTTCTATTTTTAAATACAATAATTAATAATAAATGAGTTTTTAAGGAAGTGATGTTCAGGCGCTGTATTTAACGATATTTTAGTTTAATTATAATAATTCTTAAGTTTAATGTGTAAACGAATGGCATTTTGAGTAATTTATAAACAACTAAAATATTCTGAGACTTAATGTCATAGACTTAAGACATTAAGTCTAATGAAATCGTCCTCTTTATGTACGCGCCCGCAAAAAGTTGTGTGTTTGAGATAATTTTCCTCAATTCAAATCGATTCTTCTGATAGTCTTATTTATGTCATATAATAAAGTCTCTCTCAATATATTATTATTCATTGCATTTTGAATTTATTTTAAAAAATAATTTTTTTATTATTTTTGGTAAAAAATAATTAAACATTTTAAGTAGCTATATATCGATTTTTAGTCACCTTTTTAGGTAAATAAAACACAAAAAATAAACACATAGGATCTCTTCCTTATTCATTATAATATTGGTGTCCAGAGTTGAGCAAATATGAGTACTGATAGGTTGAATACAACTCAAGAAAATATTCGTTATTAAGTATATCGTTAGTAATTAAGTACTATAGTATATAAGTAATTATTCTCAATATTCGTTATAATAAAATAGAATTATTACTGAAATTAAATAATTGTAATTAATTAAATTAGAATTTATAGAATCTTTAAAATATTAAGAATATATTGAATAAAATGCAATTGAAATATAATATAATAGTTTAATATTGAGTTCAATACTTGAACAGTTGGAACACTTATTCTCACTTATTATAACACAATTAGAGCTGACTGTATTTTGAATGAGTTAAAGAATATCTATTAATGATATATAACTAAAAAGTTGATGCTATTAAACAAATTGACAGTTCGGCAGCTCTTAGTTCTAATATTTTATGAAAACTGTATAACACATGTGATGAAAGATAACAGAAAATGCCTTCAACTAAAATATGTTCTGAACTAAAATTAACTTTTGTGTCATGTTTTTTCTCTAAGATTATTATCCACTTAACATATTATTAATTTCAAAGAAATGAAGTTCTATTAAAATTTTAAGTCTATAGCTCTTCAAACAAAATATTCTAATAATAATACAGGAGTCAGAGGAACAGATACTCTATAATTGGTTTAGATATTATGTAAATACAGTACCAGTACTAGTGTACCAGTTTTATAAATATAACATTATTTTCATGGATCTTCATTTTCATTTAATTTTGAATCATTTTCTAAATAATAAAGGAAAACGACTGCAGCAGATATGGTTCGCTTTATTATTATATATTTTATTTAATGGTTTTGTTTGTTTCATAATTCAACGATTGTATTCATTTTTTGTTGATAGCCTTCATTAATGCTGTTTCACTTAAAATAGCCTTAATTTTCAGAAATTTTATTATTTTTTATTAAGAGACTCAAAAGATTTCATCAAAATGAATCATCACTCAAAAGTTATTTTTTACAGGTAGAGAGTTAACCATAGGGATAGCGGTGAGGCTAAGGGGTCACCGGCCTTATCAGTGAGCTTTAAGAAATTGTAAATCTGTTCACATTAAGAAAATATTACAATTTTTGTTGAATAACATTTAATAATTCTATGTTTCAATATATATATAATAGACATGAATTGTTTTTAATAAAATGATACTTTATGTTTTAAATTTGATGTTAGTGCCCCTCTAGACCAGCTCTATACTATAAATGTTATCGAAGGCACTGTAGTAAACTTAAATACAGTTAGCGTTTGTCGATTTGTGCTCCCGAAGAATAAACGGCTTTTCTTTCTAAAGTTCCCGACAAGGGGTAATGAGACAGCATATATGACAGTGAAACATTGCCTAGCGCGCGTTCTGGCCAACCTAACCTAACTAAATTAATACTAATTAACACTATTAACATATTAAATTTAGTTTAGTTAGGTTGGCAAAAACGCGCTAGGCAATGTCTCACTGTCATACATGCTGTCTCATTACTCCTTGTCGGGAACTTTAGAAAAAAAGCCGAATAAACTCCTGGACCTACTTCTGCGCCCTTTATTGCTCCAAATGCTCCTGAGTAGGGCAGCGCTTCAAACTTAAAAATTATGAAAGTTCAATCGTGTGCATCCTACCATACCCTTAACCAAATTGCTTGAGACCGGTGTCAAATTGTAGCTTATGTAATGTCCTTTCCATTCATTTCATCTGATATTATTTGGCATTCATTCATATTTTTCGTTTTATTCAATAAATAATTTCTCTGTATTGAAAATATCTATTATTAAATTAACGATAAAATGAATTATATAATTAAATTAATGGTGGGTTCTTCGAAAATATGTTTTTAAACTAAATTTAATTATTTGTATAAAATAAATAATTCAGAACTCTTTAGCACAACAATCGGATCTTCAGAACATTATAATATTTTTAAATTTTTGACTATTTATTGAGTTGCATATAAGAAAGTTGGTATTTATTCTACACATTTAAGACGTTTATTTGTAAATGTGCCCAATATGTGAATAAAAAATATGTTGCAATTCTCTAAAATAGAGAATTAGACAACATGTAGTTTTTCATAACTTCAACCTTTGTGAATAACTTTTTCATTATAATTGAAATTTTTATGTTCAAAACATTTCATAAACATTAAATTGTTTATACTGTATACATAAATTAGGGCTCTTACACATAGTACGTACGAAGCAGGGGGAGGGGGTATGAGATTAATGTACGTAATTACAGATTTTTACACAGGGGCGCGTAAAATACTGTAAAAATCTTTTGGTTATTTTTGCAAAAATCCTTAAGTTTTTGAATTAAAAAAATTGCATTTATTTATAATAGATGCAATTGTAATAAATTGAGGTCTGCTCTATCAAGTGTAAGAAAGGGTTTAACAAAATTGGGTTTAACATGGGTTATCACTTTAACACAAATACAAAGATAAGCGTTGTTTTAGCAAAACCTTCGAAATCATTGTTAAGTGTGAAATCTTTGTCACAAACAAACACTTTTGTACATTTACAGAAAAGGATTTACGAGAGACTTATTTAGAATTTTGGTAGTGTTATGTTTTCTACAAGTTTGTATCGTAATGATTATGATGTGTTGCATTTCGATCATTATACTGTATGAAGTTTTGCTATTAAGACTTACGACCCAATAGAGATATATATGAATCTCATAAGCGAATATCTTTTCCGTTGCCAGTGATTTGTGCGTTGGTCCCAATGGAATAAATCCGTCAGAAAAGATTAAGGTCTAAGAATTCTAAAGTGAAAGTAGACTTAACTCTATTATAATTTAATTATTTATAGATTTTTGTTATTTATAACGTTATATCGAATGATAAAATGCAACTTTTTTAGTTTAACACTATTTAAATTTCCACTGATATAAACTTTTGCCCAATAAAAGAAGTTCCTATTTTAGAACAGCAATAGAGGCAAAACGTGACAAATTCTGTTTTAATATATGATAACAGAAAAGAACATTTGTTTCAGTAGTGGTTTGAGTTATGTTGGACTCAGTTAACTACTGAGTGCCGTATATGCTGTATAAGTTATAATAAAGCTTTTATTATTTTTGTGCCTCAATCAAAACTCTTATTGAACATAATATAACAAATATAATATCCTTTAAGATAATACTACATTTTGCGATACTTCAGAGCAAATGTTTTCATGAAGTTTCTAATTTGCGAATGAAATATTATTCTCTCCTCAAATTATTATATTTACTCTTTTATAACAAGACATGTAATTTAATAAGAAAATTCTTAAAATTCCTTTGTGTAACACTTTCTTTATATGGAATAGAGTTGACTTACTGTACTTGTTAACAATGGATATCAAGCGAATATAATTCTACAATTGTTTATTATACAATTTAAAAGCATGTTAGTATTGCCAATAGTTTTGAAATTTGGCGATTAGTGATTCACATCTTATAGGTTTACCTAAATTTAAAATAATTATTATTAATATAAATAAACTCCAAAGATTAAATAATATTGATTATGATAAAATATTATAGAATATAATCAATTCATTTTGTTGAGTTTTATAATACGACAGATTTCTTCTTTAAATATATTAAATCTGTGCAGTGCCGTAGCCAGCTTTTTTGGTGAGGGGAGGCCAAAGTCTAAAATTTTTCCTTTTAATCGTTTCAATAACTTTTTTGATTCTTTAATACAGTTTCAAAATTTTCCTCACAGACCTACACTTTAATTTGGAAAAATCATTGGGGAGGCCGTGGCCTCCCTGGCCTCTCCTCTGGCTACGGCTCTAAATATGTGATATGATTATTTCTATGTATAATTCTTGAAATGCAAAATTAATAAACTAATGCATCAATAAATCTCAATAAAGTTGACATTTAGTCCATCCCATAATGTTTGACATTATTGCAATTTATTTGAACTTCCATTCAAAGATATTTATTTCTATAGTATTTATATTTCTTATTTATATTCTCGTTTCTAATTTTATTTGAATAATGACTCGAAAAGTGACAAATAAAAAAACATACATTTACTTAAATAAAGTCATGAATAGTTTGATTTGAATTTTTTTTATTAGTGCTGAAACTCTTTTTCACACTAATACTGTATAAAGTAGTGATCATAATGAGTCCGAAAACTAATGCTTCTAACGCTTACTTCAAGCGCAGGGCAATTTTTTCGAAAGTTGAGCTGCGCTTCTCTCAAAAACTGCGCTGTTTTTGCTGATATTCAGAAGCTCAAGTTTGGAGACTGAACAGCGCTTCCTACGCGAGCTTATGAGCTGCGATTCTAAATGGAATATCTAATAATATTAAAATATACTCAAATAATTATTAAAATAATGATGTATTGAAAATATACAGTATTTCACTATATTTTATCCCTATTGAAATGCATTAACTCAACTATGTATCAAATCTGTTTTTTTATCAATTTTTAATGTTTTTATTATTTGAGATTTTTTGTTTAAATGTTTGTTTGAAGCGCGCGCTGCAAAGCTTAGAGACCCTCGAAATTGCGCTTCAAGCGCAGCGCAGCTCAAAGCCGACTTACTTGTATTCCGATCACTAGTATAAAGCGATGTAAAGCACATCAGTTTTACTGTTGAGTGACATCCAGGTATTTCATTACTCAAATTGAGCCGATATGAGTGAAGAAACGCAAAAAAGCACTGCATTTATTATTAAATTCAATTATTATCAAAAGAGATCTCACATAACAATAGACTTAAGTTTTAAACTCATATCTCTGAGTAATCACTTTATGTTCTGAACTCAATCATTGATTTTTTCAATACTTTTTTTATAATATTAATTTAGAGTCTTTTTAATAAAAGAATAATAATAAAGAAATCCGGAAAAACTTATGACTTGGATTCAAAACAGTTTTATTGATATGTGGAATAACTCTTTTTTGAATTCAATAATAAATGCAGTGCTTTTTGCTTTCCTTCGCTCAAAAAGTTGAGAAGCAAAGGTACTCCTGTTTTCTTTTACTGATTATTTATATTATTAAAAAAATTGTGTCAGTATGCTTCCGCAATAATGTACCGGGACTCCTGAAAAATAAGCCCATGGGCTTATATTTAATTTTTTACTTTTTTTAATGGTTGTAAAAAATTTAAAATAAAAGCCCACCCGATATTAAGCCCATATACTTTATATTTTAGGGTTAAATTTTCTATTGCATAATTAATATAATAAAATTATTATTCTGAATCATACTTAATAATGTCTTAATCTTCAGTATCAAAAACAAATATTTGATGTCAGTATCTGTATTGGAATTTATTGTACAAGTTCTAAATCTTAAATCTTTAGCCTTTGATTCAAAACTATCAAAACTTTTTTAGATAATTATAAATATTTAAGAAATTTAAAGAATTGACCAATTATCACATGACTTGAAATTATTTTTTCAAATAAAAACCCACTCGATTTTAAGGCCCAGTGCGTTTATTATTAGATGGGCTTATTTTGCAAAAGTCCCGGTATAATTATATTACAATATGTGATTCTGATTTTCAGCATAAAAATTTTTCAAAAAAAGTCAAATTCACTTTAAATATTATAACGTTGCTTTTTAAATGCAGGTTTTTAAAAATTAAAATATTTATTATATTCCACGGGTTAATATCAATATTATATTTAAGTTATGAGAGTTGCGAAGAAACGGACACCGCAAAGTAATAAAAAATTTTACTCTTAATAATAAATTTCAATATATTCTGATATATAAAATATATATTTTTACAATATTACAACTTAATGCTCGACTACTTTTTTTATAAAATAATTGGCAACGACGCTAAAAATCAATTTATTTTTGTTTCTTTATATTATGAATGAATGAGATAGAAAATAGGGGTCACATCAAATTTCATTCCCTTTTTAAAGCATTGTTGAAAAATCAATGAATTAACAAATTTATGGATAATTAACCTATAAAATATATATTAGTATATAAATTATTATATACCCAGTGTATACCGTATATCGAAAAATTATAATTTAAGTAAACAACAGTCCATCGATTTTTGTGAAGTAATTATAAAATATACTGTATTAATAAAAAATAGCTGATAGTCCTTTAATTGCTTGATTCAGACTTACATCTATTGCTTTTCTTTAACTTTTATATAAGATGAATGATTAGAGTGATAACTCATTCTTATGCCTAATCAGCTTTTATTAAGGATGTTGTTTTCTTTAGATCTTAAGAATTAGTTGTTAAATGTCGGCTTCATTTTACTTCAATGTATTGGTATTTCTGTTATATACTGATCTCATTTTGAATATTCACAAATATTTATATTGTATCTTAAGCTATAAACCAAAATGTATCAGAGCTAATGTTAATTTATGTCAATGTAATAACTATTTATCAGAGATTGTTTATTATCATTTTAGAAAATTTCTAAAGTAGAGTACTTTTTATCTTTTCGGTTCTCAATACATGATATAATCTGTGAGCAATTTTCCGACCATTAATTGAACGACAAATATGTAAATAAATACAGGGATGTCATAAAATATAATAATGTTTGCCTTTTGTTGGCATATAACAGACAAAAATGGCTTTGATTTGAATTGAGAATCCGAGTCCTGTTTTTCAAAAATATTTTTAACATTACATTCTATAATACTGAAGATGCAGTACCGGTATTGCACTATATATAATTTGGCCATTTTCTAGTTGTCTTATTGGTTCTTTTTTCAATATCCTAGTTTTAGATATTAATCAAATTTAGTGAAAAGCTTGAAAAGAAGTTGAATTCAAATTTAATTAATATATTTTTATTATCAAATCTGTTACATACACTCATTTTGACTGAGTTAAGACATATTTCATAGTTTTTTCTGCAAAAATTGCTTTTATACTAATATTCGAAGTAAATGATGTGGTTTTGCTCTATTTTTTGATCAGATAATTCCAAAACTCGCATAAAAACTTTGGTTAATATTTTATTCATTTAAAATTAGAATTAATAAATAATATATGAAAATATATAAAAATATTTAGTTATTTGAACTAAAATTATTTAATATAAATGAACGTTCAAACTATTCGTCATCAAAGATCATATGAACTTTTTCCCAACGATTTATATAAAGATTATATTTTATATTTATATAATTTTTAAAAAGCCAAACGTACAAAACCTATAAGACATAGCATGCAATATATCATTTGAGAAGAATGAATGAAATGAATTGTTACCTTTATCTAACTATGAAAGGCATTCTATTTTAAAGGGAAAACAATTCTTACAATTGACAGACAAGAATTTTTTCTCTATATAAAAAATATTCTTCTATTCGCACTGTAAGAATTCTAAGTGCAGTTCTCTTTTATTCACAAAGGAATTAATTATAAAATAAATTCAATATATAAGTAAATATTAAAGTTATGGTAATTTTTCTATTAGACCAACTGCTCTTAATACTAGACCATTATTCTATAGATTCTTCTAACAATGTTCTAACATATAAAGAGTTTTCTCAAACTTTCTAAAACATAACCTAATGCAGTATTATATCAATAATTCATTAGAAAATCAATTCTTCGAACCGCTGGCGCAACATAACGGATGCAATTCAAAGCTATTTTATATTTAAATTTTTCCTAATTCATAAATTCCCATTAAATTACTTAAATATTCACCTAAATTAGATTTCTATACATTTCTATTATTTCTTCTTTTAATCTTTAATAAATAGTTTTGTAAAATATGTTCATTTCTTTACTACAGATTTCAAATATATAATCAATATTTATATAAATGAGTTAAAACTTTTCTCAATTATAAAATTTTTAAAAAACTTTTCTGAGATTTATTTATTATTAATATAATAATTTGTTTTATGCTCGCATTTGTACATAACTTCTCAATTTATGTATTTTTTCTTCTTAAGTCACTTAAAGATAGAAAGTTTTAGTCATAATTCATTTTTTGCTGTCTATGCTATCTCTTTGAAGCTTTTCTATCATTTTCTGTATATTACCATAACATCAAAGATTTTTCTAAATCGTAAGTCTATATTAACTTTTATCTAAAAAATATCGGATTTCTAGGAAATAAATGGCTCAAAATTTTTCAATTTCAACGAGAAAATTGATTTAGAGAACTCTTGTGATACACAAACAGTTATTTCTTTTGCAATTTCCGTTTCTATTTTATTTCGAAGATTCAAATATTTTATTAGTTTCTTAAATAATAATACTTAAGACGATCAATACTAAAGAATTTTATTTCAAGTAATAATAACTATAAATAAACTCTTCAAAAGTTTAGATGTGTTCGCATTACTTCAAATTATTTGACTTTTTTAATTTTATTTCTCTATTATTTAATTTATTATTTGAGTTTAATTTAGAGTTTATTTAACTAATTATGAAATTATTTGATTTTATATGGGTCTGTAATAGTGGTCACCTGCAGTCAAATCATCGACGAAAAATGGGACAAACTTTTACATTTTTCCCGTTTATTAAGTCAGATATGAGTGAAATTAGAACCGATTTATATGTACATTAAATTCCGAATATGAAAGAGATTTTGTCTAAAACTAGTGCTTCGATTTTTTAGTCTTTTAGCCATTAGTCTTTAGTCGCAGTCGCGGCTAATTTGTTTTCTTTAGTCTAGACCTGAGTCTAAAGCAGAGATGCCCAAGGTATGAAGCTCCAGGGGGTACTATTTAGACTAGCCCTTTAGCCTTATCAGAACACTATTTAAAACTAATAGTTATTTACATTTTTGTAAATTTGAAAACATTTCTCTGTTAGATCAGTTATAGATCTAAATAATATTAAGTTTAGACAAAATTCGCTTTCATATTCGGAATTCTCGGTCAAATTTACTTATAAATCGTTTCTAATTTCACTCATATCAAACTTAAAAAACAAGGAAAATCTAAAAGATTGTGTCGGTTGGTTGGATGTCGGTGAGTTGGTTGCCAGTAAATTGTCTCGGACTCGTATAAAACATTTTTGATAATTTATATCTAGTAGTGTTGTATCAGTTCCAAAATTTAGTTTGAGTTTGAGTTCCAGTTCCTGATTATATTCTTCAATTTCTCACTTTTTTGGTTTAAAGGTTCTTTGGTTTTTGTTTGTGAGAGTTTGTGGGCAATTGTTTACATTCCTAATCGATTCCATCATTGGATTAAATAAACTTTTAGTTGAATACAAATATTCTTTCGTTGGGATTTAAAAGTGATAGTTTGTTAAAAACAATTTTTTCAGGTTTTAAAAGTTTAACATTTGATGAAAAATATTTTATTTTTGTGAAAATAACTTGAAAACACAACTTTGATCGAAATTTGAAATACCTGTACCCGAAAACCAGAAATTCATTTAAAATTGAATTTCATTTTTCTACTACACACAAATAAGTTACAATTTTGTGGAACAAAAATTATTTTTCTATTCATATATGCTCTCAGGATGCATAACAAAACTACAAAAAATATCTGAATACTAGATATAAAAGCAAATTAATACAGACATCAAATGAAAACTTTAAAAATTTATTATTACTATTTCGCTTAAACCCACATTAAGACTGAACACACAGTCCATTCCATTAGGGTTTTGGTTAATGTGTCGCTTGCCTTTGTAGTTCAATTCCCAATACATATCGTGAATGCCGTCAATGTTCGATAAAATAAAAATATGTTATAAATAGATCCTAATACATATAAATTGAAGAAATATATAAAAGATATATAAGCTTATAGTGTATATCGATTTCGATCACAGACCGAATTGGCGGTCGTGTGACCGCCGAAACCAAAAATATTCTTAAGGTCAGATATTATAGTTACCGAATTTGACCGAAAAAATATATTATATGATGTATTTTTGAAAGATTATATATTAGTTTTGATTTTTCTCATTTTTAAAGTAATGTTACGCAATAATATTAATGATACGTATTTTGTATTTTTTAATTATTTATTACTTGAAATTACAAGCGTAATAAATTCTTATCACTAAAAATCACGAGTCACCTTGTCCATTTGTAATTCCATTTGAAGATTCATAGAAAATACTCATATGCATATACTTTATGACTCAATATGACCTCCGATTTTGACCTAACATTTGAAATATATTTTGTTAACCGAATGTGACCTCAGATTTTCTAATTTTTCATAACTGAAATACACTATATATAGGCAATAACAAAAATCATAAGCCTTTCAGGTTCTTTACATGGAATTCAAACCTATTTTCAAATCAAATCAAATTAATTTGTGTTGAAAAATATTTGAATTAACAGTTTATCGTAATGGAGATTTAGAGTTCATTAATTTAAATTTTAATGAACTAATTTAAGAATTAATTAATGTCTATTATTAATTTAATTTAGTATATTTAGGTGTAGACAATTTTTTATACTGTATATTCATTTCAGCCTTAAATTTATTACATTTTAGTTAAAAGAGAAATTCCAGAAAAAGCCTTTAAGTTCATCAAATAAAATCCTGATTAAGGCACTGACATTACATTTTTTTCGGACAATCACTTTTCAGAAGATTTCACCTTTAGTGTTAGGATGAGATTTTTACAGGTGGGACCTGTGTTGGCGTGGGGCAGATGCTACGGACCTACCTATAGCTCGAAAACAATAGGCATGTGGCACAATCGCATTCAAGAAAGTGCATAGTCTGGGGTTCGAACTCACGACCTTACGATAATGAGTCCGACACCTTTCCGCTGCGCACTCGATTTCCTTTAGAAAAGCACTTAACAAAATTCTTTCTTTTCACGCATCTGAATGTCTACAATCAAATCTCTCGAGAGAATCATATATTTGTTTCAATTAAATATTATTTACAACATCTATCCTTATCACAGAAAAACGCATTAATTTAAGTTTAAAATTTATCAAAACAAACTTATATTCTATTGTATTGAATCGAGTTTAAACTGAAGTGATAATAGCAGACAGTAAAACCTGCATTCCTATCTAATGGATAGTGGATTAAACTAATAATCCACAAGAGATATCCGGTACCTTCAAACATAACAATGCCGGTAATAGTTGCCTACAATAGAGTATATGCCTCTTATATTACAGCACCTATGAGTGGGAGAACAGCTATTAAGTTGAACTCAAACGGTGTATAAATATATGGCTATTGTTATTATTATTATTAATTTTACGTAAAAATCTTTAAAATTCTGTAGAAATCTTTTTATTTATGAAAATCAATTTATAAACCAAATTAAATTATTTGAATATATCGTCGTCTTCAAGTTGATCTACATTATTAAGCTCTTCATTTACATTGGAAGAGAGTATGACAATTGCAATATTGCCAAATAAAATTGTACAGTTTGGTCACAATCTTTTAAACTTTTGAATTAAGAAGTCTATTGCGATCCTTTAAGTGAATTTTTCTGATGGAAAAATACGTTCAACTCATGCATTTGATAATAGAATTAACGTTATTTTATTGCAATTTCAATAAAAAAATTTGCAAAAGTTCATAAAAATTTGTATTTTGCAAAAAATCAATAGATTTTTTATATTATTTTACAAATTTTAGGCAAAGCCTATGTAAAAATCTATAAAATTACTTAATACGTAATTAATGTACGTAAAATTCTGTAATAGGTCTTTAAACATTCTTATTTCTAATAATATAATTGTTTGACACAAATAGTAATTTTGTGAAATATTGTTTTACCAAATATTTACTTGTTTTAAATGAAATTGACTTTTGAGACCACTTTAGTATTAAATTACAGATTGAGTTAAAACAAGTCTAAATGCATTTACTTTTTTAAACTCATTTAACTAGAATCTTGAGTGAGTATAAATATTTTATGTAATATAAATCTACACTTGAAATGCATTATCTTAAAGCCCATGAATATACTTCCTTTTGGGTATAAAATCAAGTGTATGCGAGCTTTAGTCAAAAAAATGTATTTTATTATTAAAATTTAGAAGAACGTCATGTTAATGCGTGAGCACTTCTCATCAAATTTAAGATACACAAGGCTTTTAACATATTATGGTTTAAGTGTCAGATAATTAACTTTACAAAATTTTTGATGTTCTTCTATGTCTAACATTTTATGCAAAATACTTATATCCATTAAAATTAGTTTTAATACTCTACTCTAAAGATGATTATATGAAGGCGGGGATAACAGATTGTGTTCAAATCTTTTTTGATTAAACCAACTGATCATACTTTCAAATAATACTGTAATCCAGGAATGCACAGGTACCAAGGTTAAGGGGTCTGCTTTCAAAAATTTTAAATTTTTCGAGGAAGAGTCAAAAACTTAAGACAATTTTTTTCTCAAAAAGCGTTTCTGAGCCAATAATTAGATAAAAGTTAAAATTCAGTTTAATGCTATTGTTTGATATGTTAAGACATAATTAAAATCAGTGTTTAAAAAATTTTTAAAATTCAAACCTGAAATTTAAATTAAAATCAAAAGGGAACGCAAAATTATATTTTGAGATTTCGATTTTTTTGGGGTGGGGGCTGAATCTCACTTGTGCATCCCTGCTGTAATCCTATGAATGCTATTCTTTAATGGAGAAAATCTTATTTCAATTATCTGTCAAATAAAAAGTTTAGTAACGGTTAAATAGATTTCTGAATGCATTGCACTCAAGTATTAGCAAAGCTCATGACATTTTTACGACTTAGAAATATTGCTCAACAATTTAGAAGTTCAATAATGTTAAATATTTATGAAATAAAGTCCTTTAATAAATAAATAAATATCAGTACTTACGAAAACTTTGTTAACTCTATATTTATTTGACTTCTATTCTAAAAATGGTTAACAGATTTTGGTTCAAATCTTATTCAAATTTGATATATTTTCAAAATGTCATTTTACCAACAAATGGAGATTTTTTAATGGAAAAGTTTTTATTTTAAATAAAAAACAAATAATTAATTTATAACTTTTTAAAATCTTTTTCATCAGCTTTTCATGCAAATTGACTCGACTCTGATTTTTTATCTCTAAAAGTAATTAAATATTTGGTTCTCAATTGTAATTTATAATTACATTAACAATGAAGTGGAGAACAAATATAATGAACAGATTTCTCTTCCTAACTCGCAAAATGAAAGGTAAGTGCAAATATTTGCCATATAATGTTCGAGCTGTTAATTGTCTATATAATAATTGAACCCAAACAAGAGTGTGAGTGTGAAGACGAGAGCTGACTAGAAAGCTATGAGTGGCAGTGATGGCATGATTTCCATTTAATTAAACCATTGATAACTGCTCTAATGTTAACCACTCTATTCCTTTTGCATCATTAATGAGTTATTTGCTATTCAGTAGTGAACTTCATTGAAAGGAAGTCAAAACTCTTAATATCCTTAAGTTGAGTAGTATGAGGACTCTTAGCACTCATGAGAACTTCGATTACTTTTGATGAATATTTTTCAATTCCCCACAATTATTGTTTTCTTACTGAATCGTGAGTCCTGAGAAACAATGATAGAATGTATCAGTACATGAATATAGAAACTACCAAAAACATAGTATGCATTGGCAATACCTTGAGAAAAGTGCTGAAGAACTGCTTCTGCTCAATACTGGGATAAGAGCAACATTTTCTTTCACTCATGAATAGCATCGATAAACCCTAAGTTTATATATA
>JAQGCH010001641.1:0-14957 GCA_034699485.1 Nanhermannia elegantula | reverse complement strand
CTATTGCCTTGTAGTTGACGTGCAGGCATATATTCCTCATTCCAATGGATCGAATCTTTCTCAACAAAATTATTTTGTTTCGCCCTCGAGTAACACATTTACAACATTTTTTCTTTAGTCAATTTTTTATTATAATGTCCAAAAAAATATATCAATAATATTTTTTTAATATTCTTTACATAAATAAAAAACTAATGTAAATATTTTATTCGCTTTAAAAATACTTCTATACTAGAAATTCATTTTGAAGTAATTTAATAACTTTTCTTATATCAATCATAGAAGGAGTGTATGGAAAAATTTAAATATTTATCATATTTTACAATAATATTACTTATCATTTAAGACCTTTTTTATTGAAAATAAACTTAAACGCTTACAAACATTTAGTCATTTGTAAAGTTAATGCTTAGCAGTCAAATTGATTAAATAACATGATAAAAGACCAGTATTAAGTAAATGATCTACAAAATATAGTATATTTTTCAAGCTTATTATGCTTTAGATTTGATATCGACACAACTCATTAAATTTGATTACTTTTAATGCACTAAACCTCTAAATTAGGCAAAAATTTGGTAGTTAAAAGTCAATCAAACATAATTTAGATTAATTATTCATATAGTAGTAATTTTTAATCTTCACTAATAGTCATTCAAATGTTATGACAAGTCGTACGCAGTTATGGCAAAGAAATAGGTTTTAAAATAAATAATTCTCTTCACATTAATCTAAAGATTAAGAGATAGAAAAAATAACATAAATTGTTTTACTTTCTAACAAAAACGAATAAGTACAACAATCAAAAAGTAATTTTCAAAAGAAATAGCTTATTGTGAGAAAAAGTATGGCAAATACATAGAAAAAGTAACATTTGAGAAAAGAGAGTAACCAAACCAATCAACACTAATGCCAAATCCGATCTTAACAAGATTTAGTTATTCCTGAAGTGAAGCCAATACCTCAATATTAAATGAACGCCTGCTATCATATTTCCATTAGCATTGGTTCAAACATTAAGCAATGAGTGTTCAACAGATAATATTCAGCCCAACTTGGAGTTAAGGCTATCATTTTGTATAAGGAATTCCTCTTTAGATCGATATTTTACTGCCAAATGGTTTGATGCAAAGAGAAAACCAAACCTAAAATAGTAGTAAGACGTGAGTCTCTAAGAATATAAATTCTTATTATCGAATAAGGATTTTTCTCTTTTCGAAACTAAGCGAAACTCTTTCTGAGACAAGTATTAGGTATTGTGTTTTGTTAAGTTATAGCTATACATAACCTTTTTTCGGATATTGTAAATAAGTTAATATCTTAGTAGTAAAGTAACTCTCTATGCTTTTCTCACTCACTCACACACTCTATTCCTTTCTTTCTTTTTGACTTCTTTGTTGGCTCACATTTACAAAGTTGTGCGAGAATTGTGTGACAAAAAGTATAGAAAAGATACATAGCATGAGTAAAAGTGAAAACTAGTGAGTGGTGAGGAGTGACTCAAAGAAACAGATAAGAAATAATAAAAATAGAGGCAACTCTTTTAGGTTTTTATTTGTTACTCTCTCTCTCTCTTTTTGCACATGCAATTTGGTAGAGAAAAATTGATTCTAACCGTTATATTGCGCACAAGTTGATAAAGCCTTTACACCAGAGATCATTTGCCTCTCATATGTACTGTTATTATTATGACTATTCCTTATTATTTATATAAATAATATTAGGAAATCGTCTTCTTTATCGTGATTAATGAAATCGCATCTCATATTTTTAGATAGACTTTAACTGTTATAAAATGCAATTTATATTTAGAAATTAGTTAAAAAACAATTTTATTATTGAAGAAATGAATTGAAATGTAAGGTCTGAGAGACTGAGAAAACGCTCGCATTTACGACTTCTTCAAATACAATTATTTATCATCTTTGACATGCCTTAAGCTTAACTCGAAGTCACAATGATTTAACGACACTTAAACTTTATGATTATAGTTTCAGAGGTGATTGAATTTTCTCCAATAGTTTATGGATTAAAGGGAAGAAATGTCTCATTCGAGCTTAATCTCAATCTGAGTGTCAGTTATTTAGGTGTTTGTTTGTGACACTTTTATAACTCTAAATTTTTCAAAATATAAAAATATCTTAAAATAATAATTTTATTTTGGATTTAAAGCCATACTTTATGATAATAATAAATTATTGAAACCAAAAATCCCTTTTTAAAGGCTTTATACAAAAGAAAGCTTATTATTATTATTGCATATAAGGATTCACATAAGAATTTATATAATATTTGGATAATTTATAATAATTTGCTGTTCGAGGAATGACTGGCATGTACTCGAAGTAGAAGAGAAGCGAAATAGCGATTACTACCAGATAGTGATCTTATAAAGAGTAGGCAACAAAATAAATTACGATTTGAGTCGCTATCACACATCCATTTGCAATTGGAATTAGAAAAGTTTGTATGTATTTCTGGCTCTCACTTAGAAACAGTTAAATATATAGTAAAACTTTTTTCGCTCTTATTTTTCACCACAATTTATATTCTCTATATAGTGAAGGACAATACAATTCGTATATATTTTGATAACAGAGAAACCGTTCAAATTGGCGTTTAAATGTCCTAAAAGTAAGTTTTAGAAAGCAAGTCACGAATTTTTATATAGTATTTGATACCGAAGTATTGCATCTCACAAATTAATGGAATAAAATGAGGAAATTTTATATAACATGTTCACATTCACTGCCATTGAGTCTCGAATTTTAATCTTAAGATTATTTGAGCAAAAGAAAAAAAGTGTATATTTACTTATATTTGATCTTTTAATGATAAAGTTAGTCACAGATATGGAGAACACACTTGAAATGCAAAAGAGAGGACAAGTAGTGGCAAACAAATAAAATTAATACTAAAATGGTTATCAATTTGAGTTTAAGTTATCACATAATTTATTTGTACTAATGTTTTGTTTGGTTCTATTAAAGTGTATTATAGCGCTAGTTTCGTATCTTATTGGGGTCTCGCAGGCATTCGACATTGTTTAGTGATCTCATATAAAAATAAAGCTCGACAGCAATGATCTCGATGTACAGTACTCTCAGTGATAGAACTGTCGGAGTTTGAGAGTCTATATGTATTACAATTACAGTGGGGAGTAATGCAGTAATAGGGAGAACAGAGGGTTGTATACAGTTGTAGAGAAAGAAAACGAGAGACACACTAGAGATGAGCGTCAGATACTAAAAGATGAGAGAAAGAGAGCTGAGATAGAAACCAAAGAGAAGACTGGAAGCATCTCCTAAATTAATATAGATTAATGGACTACTAACTCACTTAACTGTCCGAAACAGTTTCTCTTTCCTTACCAGACATGAAGCTTTCCAATGGGTTCACTCCTCTCTTCCCTCTTATAAGAATATATATGTCTCTCCTCTCTGTGTCTGTCTCTCCCTCCCTCCCCCCTCCCTATTATTTTCTCTCCTTTTCTATCAAGAGCTGAAATAATACATGAGTATTATAAACCTTAAGAGTTGTTTAAAAGTTATATAGGAGTCAGTGTCGCAGAAAATTCTTCTATTAAGATAAATATGTATTGGATTGTATTATAATAGGTCATAAAAATTTAATTGTTTAGATATAGTGAAGCTTTCTATTTATGCGGGGCTTTAATATTCAGGATATATTTAAAATTTAAATGACAAAAAACCTGAAATTCTTGCTTTAAAGAAAAGCACAAATTCCTAAACACCAAACATAGGAAGAGTTTATAAGCCTAAAGGTATCAATTTTAAAAACTACTACTTAGATCAGACTTACGTGTTAGGGCACTAGTTATCTAATCATTAGCCAAGTAATAAATTTTTGGAGCTCTTGAATCGAGCTAATGGTTAACTAATAAAGAATTATTGAAAATAATTTAGTGATGTGCTGAACGGTGTGTCCAACTGTGCAGTTACAACAGTAAAAGAGTAAGAGATCAATTCTTTATGTGATTGACTTGGCTGTTGTGAGCTATAGAATAATTCATAATTGATGCTTTCCGGGTAGTTTTTGTCTATAATGCTTATCCTAAATATATCCAAACAAAAGAAGGTAAAAGAAATAACAAGTAGAAAAGCACAAACAGAATAAGAAATTGCTTCTGTTTCTATCATTCAAACGCTTTAATGTCGATTATCAAAAGGCAGACTCACATAAAAAGGTATCATTTATTTTTGGGGCTTTCAAAAGTAGTTTTTCTCTCGAACCGATACAGACATCGACTAATCATAAAGATAATTGAGATTTAATGTCGAACTCAGATTAAGATTTTTCTCGATTTAAAGTATAAAAGAAATGGGATATGAAGTAAAATGACGTCCAAAATGATATAATAAATATTTTATGTATATCTATTGCAATTGTTTTATATTTGTCAGACAAAGGCGCAGACTATTTGATTGCAACTATTTCTTTATTGCTATAGAATTTTATATTTATTGTTATTTCACTTATTATTATTATATAAGTAATAGTACAGTATTACTGAAGGGCTACTATTGCCTCAATATTATGCTTGAGCTCATTTGGTTTCAGATGCAGAATATTCTTTATTCATCTGAATACAAAACAATATAAATGTCAGATATTTGAGATAAGTTGTATTATCTATATATTGAAAACAAGACAAAATTACAGCGATTCCGAAATATGATCCCTATTCTGGTTATCATAATAAAAAATAAAGAAGATTTATCGCATACACCAATTTAAATGAATAACACTTTCATACTGTTTATGAGCCAGAGTTGTCTCTTATCTACATTTTTCATTTCTATTCTGTTTCCATTCCTGTTTAGATTCCGTTTTTGACTCACATTTTTATCACATTATTTCTAAAACATTAATATTTCTCAATTTATAAATTATTATATAATTAGAAACTTTTCAAAATGAATATTTTTTTAAATTACAGTTTAGGTTATAAACAGTTTTCAAAATAAATAGTATTTATATATCATTGCATTATAAAAATATTATTTTTTATTAAAATTAAACCTTGACTTAAATGTCTTTTTAAATTTGAATTTTTTATAATATAAGAAAAATTTTAATCAAACATTTGAATTGAAAAATGAATAAGTTATGTATATCCTAGAATACAATTTTATTTATATTTAATAATGAATTAGTTTTACAACTCATACAATTTCGAGTTGTAATTATCTTTGATTGTAATTTTATTTGTATTACTCTAGCAATTCGGTAAATTAAAGTTGAGTTTCAAATATTTAAATGTCCTGATAATTCATTTGTTTCAATTATAATTTTCTCTATTTGAAAGTTAAATTAGCAAAACCAATAAAAACAAACTTTAATTCTTTAAATTGGAACTTTTTGAGAATCAAATCCTATGATAACTGATTCATAAATTGTGATTCAAAATAGCATTTAAAAGAAGCAGTATTTTCATATCGAAAAGACATGATTTCAATAAATTTTTATGGAATCTGAATAAATAAAATCAATGAAGAATTCAATGAATTATTCATTCTTAGAATCTGTTTAAAAGACCTTTTAGAAAATATAAATTTAGTTTAATATTATTTTTCAGTTATATTTTATGATCTGAAAAGAGTTTTGAGGAAAGACTATTCGATACTGGATATATCCTGATATATCTTATTAAGTTATCTCATCAAAAACTTTAAGCATAGCAACGCATATAAATAGTCTCATTCTATAAACAAAACATTGATTAGTTTCAATAGCTGTTGGGCTTAAATAAATTACTAAAACCTACAATTTGGGCGATTATTTGATTGGATATCACGAATAGATATCTAAAATCTAAGACAGCAATAGATTTTATTGCTTAAATATAATCTATAATTTCAAAATAATTTTTTCATTTATAACCGGTAATCCGGTAACCGGTACCGGAATAATCCGGTAAAATGGCTTGTAATGATTCAATTTATTGATTGATTCATGACTTAAATTGTCAAAACTGTAAAATTATCAGATAATATAACTTTAATGTATAATTATTTTTATGCAAAACTAAAATATAAAAAGTTCAGATACAATGTAATACTTCTCAAAAATGAATAAATTTAATAATAGCGACATTTAAAACAACAAATCCAAGTTTAATCACTTGATTATAGTATTGATTTTAATTAATGTCTTTTGTGTCTTATTTAAAGTTTACCATTAAAGAGATTTATTATTGGAGCTAATGATTCACTACAAATGAAAAACCAATTTTATTTATAATAATCATTAATAGGATTTAAATCAATTTTCACACATTAAAGTCCTATTATATTATGTAATATTGAAAAAAGAAGTAATTAATTATTGAATGGGTTATTGGGTTTATATATCTAAGGTTTTATTGGGTTTACTGAAGAAATGAATGAATTGGATCTCTGTTTAGGAACATTTTGCAAATCTATTGCAGCGATTGAGTCAATCAATGAATTAAATCAAATGATACAAAATCAACTGAATATGTATTATTACCAGAGTTTGCTTTAATAATTAAAAAATTTGTTCAATCATTTGTCGAAAGTTTGGTTAAAATGAATTTAGCATAAAAATTAAAAAATATTAGAATAACCAAAATTTAATATAGACTTGATTTAACGATTTAAGTCCAGATTCAATTATAGATTTTAAAAAATAGAAAACAAGATTTTCGAAAAAATCTTTTAAGAATCTTTGAATGTTTTATAATAATAATATTGTAAGTGCTGTCAAATCGATCTGAGGATAATAACAATGTTTAGTTGTATTAAAGTTATATATATCTAAAGATTATGAAATAATTCAAGATTTTAAACTTTTTTGCACTTAAAGAATGTATAAGTACTACACTCTATCAAAGAACAGATAACTATCGTATTCTACCTCTCCTTCTTCTTTAGCATCGAAAATAAATTTGTTTAACACTAACACATGTCAAATACATTCTTCTCTTAATGTTAGCATAAAATATTCATATAAAATGAGAGTTTTTCTTACTTAACATGAAATGAATTATTAACTGATTTTTATCTTTTGATCTTTTCTTACGTTCTCTTTTCTACTCTTGAATCCAACAGAATGTCTGGTCTTAGCTATTATATCAACAAAACACAAACTTTTCTTTATTCAATATACCGGTGTTTGTTAAGCAACAGAAAGCTAAGAATAAGGCGTTAAATTCAAGACATTCTTCAGTAGTCATTACAGAACGAAACTATAATAAGAGACTCGAATGATAACTAATCACTGAACAGAAACTATTGGTTTTAATCTAAGAGATTCTCAATTCGATTATAAAGATTTAACTGATAATAATAATAGAAAGTTGTTTATAGATTTTTGAAAATCATTATGGTTTTCAATTTACAAGTAATGAACATAACCTGACTTCAATTGAAAAACATAATAAAATAAAAGGAGTGGGCAAAACAGGAGTTACTGATATAAAACTTAATTAAATAAAATATTCTGAAATCTGCTTAACCACAGATACAGTAGTCATATAATTAATGACCAATGCTGAGCATAAACGAACGTCGTTACCTCAGGTTCGGGTATGCATTAAAAATTATTATTTTTATTATCATTTTTATTGTATTCTAAAATTAGGTTTGGATTCGTGAACATACTTCTGGAACCCGAATATGCTCAGCAATATTAAGGACCGATTTTTTTAATAAAATCCGCTCAATTTACTGAACAATTTCTTGTATTTGAGCAAAATTTATAGAATTTTAATATAAAAATTTTCTTAAGGGATAAATATTTGCATTGAATATTCTAATATTTTGAAAGTGTTAGTAATACCACTACAGGTACTATTGAATTCATAAATAGATCTGCTATATTAAATCTCAATATTGTAGAATAACTTTTCCATAAAGAATGTAAATTTTAATATGAATCATACGGTGTGATTCAGTAATTGTCTGATATTTTAATCACTTTTTATGCACATAAAAAGGTTATATATAAACTATTTCATTGTTTTTCATTTAATATAAAAACTTAGCTAAAACTTTGTAGCAGTTTTGCAGTGTTTCAATGTCTATGTGTGCACACGTTGTCTCTCATATAATAATTATAATTGAGTTATAATTATAGTAAAGAAGTTTATTTAAATGTAACTTTAATTTTATCACAAATAATAAATGTTTGTTTACTGCCGAACCTCAAGTTTTATTTACCACAAAAACACTTCTTTACAATATTATGAAACAATTTTGAAAGAAATATTCAAAATTAATTTTTATCTAAAAATGAACTTAAATAAAAAATACTAAAAAAATAGAACTTCAATATATGAAGAATAACAATAAACATCCACTTGAGAAAGCAATTCCCTTTTTCTAAAGTAATTCTAGTTTATGAAAAGATAATAAATTCTCATTCAATTTAAAAAATATCGAAAAAATTGATTAATTCTGCCTTTAAGTCGTTGAATAGCAGGTGAAAACACGCTTTCATTTCTTTCTTAAAATCAATTGCTTTTAGTGGAGCCAAAAATATAAATCAGTGATTTCTTGAGCCATTTAATTGAATTTTGATTGTATGAGTGCTTCATATCCTATAATTAGCCTTTGATTGGAATGCCATTAATTAACTTCAATTAATATATAAACCTTTTATATTACAGAACGAATAATATTCTATATAATAAACTAAAAATATCTCTGACTCAAGCTTTGAGAATAATTACTCGAATATAATTTGAATCTAATTTAAATATAATTTTCAAGTATAATATTCGAGATTAAAATTCTCCCTATTTTTGATAAATTATGCAAATTATTCACATATAAGATAAGTTAGAAATAAACTAAATAACAATTGCTTTAATGTTATTTTTGACTTTAGCGTGAATTGAAAACATTCATAGATATACTTGAATTTTAATTAGTTCTCAAATAGAATAGAAGTCGATCTCCATTAAAGATAATGGTAGAGCTTTTTGTGCGCCTCATGAGATAAATAGTGAAAAGGCTAAACCCAAAAGTTGATATCAAATGGTACTAACGATAAAAAATTTTATCATTCAAATGTAATTAACTTGGTTTCCATTATAGTCTACTTCTTAGCTTCTAATGCTTACTATCAGAAGCTTTGAGTGTATGTTAGTATCAGTCTATGTAAAAAACGATATACATTTTATTTACAGACTCATAGCTAACAAACTTCGTAATAAAACATTCATATTTAGAGATCATATGAACAACTTTTTCTCATATGTTATCATTTACTGTTAGCTCTTCTCGTTAATTGAGAAAAAATGATTTATTGATATGTCGTAACTGAAAACTACTTTTTCGGAAATACGACTTTTTTATTGTTTACTTAAATATTCATAAACTAAGGATTCACTGATTTTAATGAGATATTCATGTTTAGAGAAATCAGAATTTATTCAATCTTAAGAAAATCCTCGAATTTTCAGGAAAATCCTTTTGCAGTTAATCCGATTTTCCTAAAAATCATTGAATTTCAATACAACTTCGTTTCATACTTACTCATCAATATTTAAGTATTTTATTTTATTATTGATTGAATAGCAAATAATAGTTTAACTTAATCATTGAAAACAAGAATAACTATAACACACTTAAAAACGAGGAGAATCTTATTTAGCGGTTTTAACCGAATTCAACCGCCGACTTCAGGTGTGCCCAAATCGGTTAAAACCAATTAAAATCTGTTTTTAAAATAATAAAATAGCTGAGAAATTTACTAAAATGCTATTAAATAATAATAATTTTTGTAATTAAATTAATAAAAATGTTAATAATTTTGTTAATAAATTAATTAGAAAACTGCTGGAAAACTGAATCGTTATAAAAAAATATTATAATACAAAAGTAATACTTTAAAGCATCATTTTTATTATATTTTGATTTTTAAAATACATAAATTTTTAAAAATAATAAAGTTTTACTAATTTTTAATTTTAAACCCAATTTTTTTATAAATTATTGATAATAAAGTGTAAAATGCAATTTAAAACATTAATGAGTACAATACAAACACTCAGCTATTATTAAGGAAAAAAGCACTTTATTCCTCTATTTTGAAAAATTTTAATGCGATTTCAACCGAAATCACAATTTTCTAAAATTTAAAAACCGATAAAAACCGAAATTTCTACTTTTTTTGTAATTCTCAAAATATATAAAACCGAATTCAATTAAAATAATTTTCTCGAATTTACCGCCGATTTAAAAAATTATTTTAACTGGTAAATAACAGGTTGAAATTTAACTATACTAATACCGAAAAATTGAGGATTTTATATTAATAAGTGATACAAATTCAGGTTCAAATTATAATGTTTTTGCCGGCGATTTGATACACATAAATATCCAGTCTTTGGTCATGACTCAGGACATAATGAATAGAAACATAATCTTAAATATAATTGAAAAAGACATATTTTGCTATCAAAGATTTCATGGATTCCTTCATGGAATCATTGCATAAATATCTTTTTATTCTTGGTCTATAGATTCATAAAAAAAATTTTAACTGCAATAAAAGAGCATCAGATATAACCTTAAAATAGAATTTAACTGTCATAAAAAAATGGTTTATATTCTATAATAATATGAAATAACACAAAAAAATAATCAACTAATGTGCTGAAAATCAGAAATTAGTTTCCTCTCCACAATAATAATCTTATTGTTTTGAAATTATGAATTATATGAGTTGTCAGTATTCGTTGATTAGATTTTAGTAAAACTAAATTACTTTCCATAGTATTATGTGTTACTACTTTCTTATCGCACAGATATTTATGAATTAATGCTATACTATATGTTCTACAATAGAATGAATGAAGTTATGCATAAAGCGTAAAGTTAAATGTGGCCACACGTGTGGTCAATAGATATATTTCAGTAGTTTTGAAAATTAGATTTCATAAAATGTTGTGTCAGAGCAATAGCTCTGCATCTGAAGTCATATGAGAGGTGCTTCACTGCAAAACTTGGTGTAATAACAGAATCTGTGTTTCACTTTATGAGAGCACTTCACTATATATTGCATGTGTATTGCTATGAGCCACTCAACCAATGACTTCTTGGAGTAGTGGCTCCAGAGCTCCACAATAAATTGGAAATTGCGTTCTCTAAACACTGCTGAATATGAGTTTTGGAAACACTTTCACCAAAACTTGCCATAAATGCATTCACATATGCATGCATTGGACTACGCATTGGACTATGCATTGGACTATGCATTAGGACTTAATACATGACCGCATAATTTGGCATTACTTTTATAAATTATTTCCTCGGGATATTCAATACTATAATAAATTATTAAAATATAAAACGTTAGGTTCAAGTCATTATTCATTTTTAATTCGTTAATTGCTTTAGTAATTTATTTATATTATACTTATAAATGATTTGTCAGCTTGAAAAATAGTTTAAATCTTGGCATTATTTTCAATAATAAATAAGGAAATAATTTTATTTAAGAATATAATGATTGAAATTTTTCATATATTTTAGAACAGAGATGTCCAACACATGGCTCGAAAAGCATTAGTGGTTTAACTTTATTTAGTTAAGTAAATCATATTAAACGTTATATAAACTCGTTTATAATATAAATATATTCTGTTATACATATTGTATATTCAAGAACACAAGTGATCAGAAAATTGAAGCATTTAAACAAATCCCGAAATTTATGGAGTAATAAATATCTAACTTAAAGTTCAAGAGTGAATAACTCAAAGCTAAGCCTGACATCAGTGATGTGATATAAGTAACAAATAAGTTAAGTTTTAACCAAATAATTACTGTTTTCTTTAATAATCAGTGGCCGCCAAGACTTTGCGGTCAGCTAATTGTGGTCCTCAAATCCAAATGAGTTGGACGTCACTGCTTTAAAATATTTATGATAAACATTTTTAATATATTTATAATTTAATTTTATCGCAAGAAACTGAATAATAAATTCATAGTTTCATTTACAGAAGTCTCCCATTGACAGCATATGCCAGTAATTTTCAGTTCATTATTTGAAATGGTTTTCCCGGTATTTGTCAGAAATATAAAATAATAGGCACTGATAGAGGCCTGTCTTGTCGTTATTATGATTATTGTACGTTATCAGAGAAAAAACTAGACCGTTAACAATTAGATATAAGATAAGTAAAGATGATGGAAGAGATGGTAAAGAATGCTATGTGTGGGTCAGACAGGAAGAGAGAAGAGAAGAGGGGAGAGAGAGAGAGAGAGAGAGAGAGAGAGAGAGAGGGAGGGAGAGAGAGAGAGAGAGAGCTGTTATTGAGCGAAAGGTCTACTATTTTGAACAAAGATGATGAACAATCTGTAAAGTGAATGTTAGCTCCTATTACGGCAATTTTCTATTCTATAAAACTTTTTTCATCTGAGCCAATAAGTTAATGTTGAAAGGAGTAGAAACTTAAAAGTTTCGAAATTATATTATTTTTGGGTCAATAGGTTTGTCAATTTATGAACTTCGCTATCAATTTAGAGCTAAGAAAGCAAATAATACACTAAATTGAACAGAATGTTATTTCATTAATTTAATAACATTTTTGAATGGGATATATAAAAAACGATTGGAGTTTTCAATAGACTGGGCACTCGACGGTCTGCTTTAGAAAAAATTCTGAATATTTTGAATAAATCATTGGTTGTAATTAAAAAATCTTTTAAAAAATTATTTTTCTTTTCGAAAAATAAATTTAATAGAAAAAATTTGCAAATTATTTAATAAATGAAATTTACAAAATATAAAACCAGTTTAAATATAGAGATTTTGGTAAATACATGAGTAAACTTATATTCAATTTTTTAATTATAAAGATAGGTTTCACTGGACTTCTCTTATATTGTATGAGATGTGAAAGCATTTCACTTTTTAATTTTATCAAAATCTTAATAGGTCTGACTCTTCAACTAAATTACTTACTTATCGAATACTGGTTTTCAATAAACAATATATAAATTAATAAAAAAAGATATTGTTTCAGATATTACTGCAAGTGTTTTACTGGGAATATAACTTTTATCGCAGTGAAAAAAATAAAAATAGGAAATCGAATAAATTTCTATTATAAAAGTAATTTTGAATTTAATATTTGATAACAAATAAGAAAACTAATATCTTCGAAGCATTGAAATATAACATTTCAATATAAACTTAATATATGATAATATGGGGCATAACTTGAAGTGGATCACAAGAAATTACTTTAAACTTCTTCATACACTAGTATTTATTTATTTTTATTTCTCATTTCAGTTATATTTATTTGAGCACTTTTTCCGCTGCAAACCTCTAAGACTTGTCATATACATTGATCAGACTGTAGTACAACACGACTATTTGCTATTTACAAGCACTCATGCAATGATGACAAAAATGGTCTGTTCATAACAAAACTGTCAACTGTTCCAATGCTATGAAGAGCATATGGTTCAGTATATTTCATAAGATTGCTCTCCAAAGCAATTCTGTCCTCAAAATTGTCAGAAATACCAAGAAATTTAAAATCTAAACAATAATTTATTCATTATTTCAATTACTGTGATATTGGTATTTAAGTTATATTAATAATTAATTATCAGAAGAGGGAATAGCAAAAAAATATTAATATCTAATTTTCTGATTTTGATTAATATGAATGTCTATTCAGCTCATGTTTAAAATACCTTTTATTATCACATGAGAGGTACTGTTGAGTAATGATAACATTTATTGAAAGAATATTCTTTTGAATATTGAATACTGTTATGAAGAAAATTTGATAATTTATAGTCTAATGTTATGAATATTAATTGCCAGCCATACGGATATGTATGATATGAGTAAATTCGTTGGAAAACGAGAATTCATTAAAAATTTTTCACAGGCAGCTCATATCTTCTATATTTGATTTTCTCATTTAAATTTATTTTAGTTCTCTTGAACTGCTCTTTAAAGAGTAAAGAGATATGTAAATCAGTTCAGTCATACCATTTCTGGACTCTTTATTAAATTTCATCAATATTTCTACAAAAACTTATGAAATACTTAAGTGTTCTTTACGATCGCGAAACTTCAGTACTTTTAAGAAATAATTACTTATTAGAAAGTTTTTATTCGACTTTAGTAGTTATGTAGAAATTAAAATTAAAATTGTAGGCAAAAAATGGAATATTTATTCGTTGAAATTCAAAAATCAAAAATAAATCAAAACATGAGTTGAACTAACTTTTAAAACTTAACCGAAAAATCATTTTTTGAAATAAAAACATATTCATTATATTTATGATAATTATAGAAGAATTCTTATTCAAATTAAATAAGTCTTTTATAACATAAAACAGGTTCTAAACAATTGCTTCACAATATATTGCATAAGAATTTATTCCTTACAATAGTTAGTATTTAATCAAATTGAAAAAGATATGTTCATTTGAGTTAAATAAAGTTCTCAGAATTGTACATTCATGTGATTTACACTATAATTATACAGTGCAAGTAAAGAGATAAGAAGTTGAGACACTTAATGACAACAGACATACAAAGATATCATCAGTCAAAATAGATTTTTGCAAATTATCACTTCTTTTCAAAATGAAATCGGATAATACCTACAAAGCTATAAAAAATGATAGCAAAATGTTAATATTAGATTCAAAATATTGAGTAATACTAAGATTTGAATTTCAAAATTGAATTCAAGCAGAATAAGTATTATAGAAAAATAAACGTATAAGGAATTTGTTGCCTAACATTTAAAATTTATGATTTATTGATCTTTGGTTTATATTATAATTTTCATAAAGTTAAATAAATGACATTATTTTATATAAGAAGTACACAATGCTATTAAATTACTAGCACTGTATCAGACTGTATTTCCAAATGTAATTTTTTTCAATAAAAACTATTAGGTCCGTATGCAGACTCGCATTTAAACC
>JAQGCH010001640.1:0-14958 GCA_034699485.1 Nanhermannia elegantula | reverse complement strand
GTCTGTAAAATTGTATTCGCCTTTCTTTGGTTCAGTGGTTTGCCACATGAAGTCTCTTCTCACCCATTTGAAACCTGCGGATGCAATCATTTCTAGTTCACCAGCCATTGGATGTGTGAAATGAATGTGAACACCAAATCCTTCAGTCACTGGTTTTGTTAATGACAACGGATTTAATGCATACACGTATGGAATCAATAAAATACAAAACTTGAATATTATATTAAAATCCATTTTAAGTAAAATAAAATATAACGTAAATCAATGAATTGCTTACACAAGTAATATAAAACACATGCAAACAATTAAATTTATATCATACATACAATTTATCCATAAGATCTATACAGATGTTATTTTTCACAATAATTATATTGTTGATTAAAGCAAGATTTACGTTAATTTTGATATAATTTGATATTGGGAAACAGCATAGCTATTTGACTTAGAGCTTGTTCACATAGTAGGTACGCAGTCTTGGGGAGGGGGGGAGGGGGTAGGGGTTTTAAAAATGTCAAAAAACTGCGTACGTACTATGTAAACGAGCCCTTATTACATTTTTAAACCTACAAATATGTGATTTATCAAATCCAGCTTTAAAATCAGTTAAAGTTCCTAAAACTATTAAAATAAATACACTTAGTTCACTAAATGCATTCATTAATATTAATAAAGAACCCTTTTAAATAAATTATATTAATTTATCTTTAATTTAATCTAAATTTTAATATACAATATGTAGTATATTATAAACTTGTATTTACTTTAATTAATTGGTCCCAATCGGCTATTTATTAAAAAAATTTCAATTTGCGGTAATAAACAACATAATATGTTAACTCAAATATCTATAAATAAATTCAATTAAACATAATTAAAATGAAAAAACTGTTTACGCAAATAGAGCTATGATTAAAATGTTTTGAGTGCATAATATTAATTATGAATTCAAAATGTGTTTTCAAAATTAATTTGAAGGTTAATACTAAAAATAGCTTCAAAACATAGCTGTTTTTCAAATATCTAGATATATTAAGAAAAATAACAAAACAACTTCTCCAATGTCTGTTTCACATATCATGCTTAAAGTAAAGTAAGAAAGTAATGCTTTAAGATTTCTATTATAAAAAATTTGATTACAATTTCCTATTATTTATATAAAAGATTCTGTTATCAAATAATGTTTGTTTCATTATTTCAAATAATAATAATTGTAATATATTTATGCATATTATGGTCTGTATAATCACAACTAATTAATCGGAAAAAATGAATGAAAGTTTTTTTGACAACTTTTTTATATTTTGATTCAGGCGTTTATATCTATTTTATACTTATTGGTCTCGTAATGGAGTCAAAGGTCCGAATTTATTACAGAGTCTTAAAATATACATATGTCGAGTCCATGAATATGATTTTGAAGTCCATCAAAAATATGGGCCGATCTCTGGTTATTATGAAATAATGAAACGCGGAATTTATGTGAATGATCCAGATTTGGTACAAAACATTCTCGTCAAAGATTTCAAATATTTTCCTAATCACAGATCTCTTTGGTTCGGAGATCTGATAGCTTTGAATATATTTACACAGCCAGGAAATGATGACTGGAGGAGAATTAGATCTATTATTTCTCCCGCATTTACTACAGCAAAGTTGAAACTTATGATGAAACCCATGTCTGGATTGGCCGATAATTTTTGCAAAAATTTAGAAATTGAGGCCAAAAATGGTAACCTAATAATAATCAATTTATTGATTTATATTTTTTTGCCCAAAAACTTTTGGAAACCTATTTTTTGGAATAAACATAAAAACAATTAAAATAGAGATTACTTTTTATAGAAATGTTATATCACATTAGAATCAATTTTGAACACAACATCACATTGTATCAAAACAAGTGATATATAATTTTCTAATTAAAGGTAAACCTTTTGATATAAAAAGATATGTCGACGCTTTTGTTATGGACGCAATCGCTTATTGTGCTTATGGACTAAACATTGACTCTTTAAGTAATCCAAACCATCCTATGCTCAGATACGCGAAGAACACTTTTGGCTTTGGAGTAACGCTTCCATTCCTATTTGGAGTTCTCGCCCCACCGGTCGCTAAATTCTTAAACCTTCAGCTACTCAATAGTCAAACAATAAACTATTTTCAAACTCTAACAGAAAAGATAGCAAAACAAAGAGAGACAGCAGAATATTCCGATAGAAAACGAGCAGATTTTATACAATTAATGGTTGACGTGTGCAATAAAAATGATAGAAAATCATCAATTGATGGTAGAAATGAAGTGTTAGACAACGGTAACAATATTTATGCCGCAAATCATGATTTAAATCCAATGGATATCAATGAGAATGATAGCCATAGTGTTAATAAACAAAAACTTTCTGTTAGAGAAATGACAGCACAGGGAATACTGTTTTTTCTTGCGGGCTATGACACAACTGGTCCCACACTCTCTCATTGTTTCCATTATTTAGCGGCAAATCCTGAATGTCAGCAAAAACTTTATGAAGAATTAAAGAATGTCGAGAATTTCAATCACGAATCGCTCGCAGGAATTGAATATCTTAATGCTGTTGTTATGGAAACTCTTCGTATGTCTCCGCCCGGAAGTCGAGTAGAACGAGAATGTGTTAAAGAATATAAATTAGGAAACACTGGGATCACAATTCCTGCCGGAACTACAGTTTCCATTTCAAACAGAGCTCTTCATTATAGTACAGAATATTTTGATAATCCGTATGACTTTAGACCCGAGCGCTTTCTTAACCCAACACATCATCCGTACGCTTATATACCGTTTGGTGGCGGACCGCGAACTTGTTTAGGTATGAAGTTTGCTCTCAACGAGTTAAGAATGTGTATCTCGAAGACTATCAAGAAATTCAGATTGAGCACATCGACCAACGCAAAGGTTTGTTCACTTTTAAAGCATCCAAATGTTTGCAAACCGTACGAAGTAATCATAATATTCATTCAAAATATTTGAAAACTTTTTTACAGATTGAATACTTCAACGCTAGCATTATGTTAGTCCCTAAAAATGTTATGGTTTCGGTTCAAAATAGAGAATCTATTTGATCTTATTTTCAATATACTGTACTATATAAGTCATTTATTTCTTACACTTTTAACGTATATACTTTAGTGTATAACACGTTTTTGAGACTTATAATAAAAAAATATTCAAACCTTAATAAATACAAATGAGTAATAAGATTATAAGATAATTAAAGAGTAAAGCGATAAATGAAATTCACTAAAACAATTGAACTCATTTGTTTAGTTCCCTAAAATAGTAAACAAATGCTTTGTTAATTCATTTAAATTTTAGTTCAATTCATATTTTGATCAGAACTTCAAACTCATGTTTCATATTCTGAGTTGAATTACTATTTTTCATTGAGTTAGTAAAGAGTTTGAATTTAGGTATTATTTTAAAATAACAGAAGATTTTTATTACTGTCCACTCAATTATAAGCATTACTGTAAAGTAAAGTATATATCCCTAAAAAAGTGTAAGAAATAAATGACTTATATAGTAATCTAGTTTGACATGAAACCTATGCCAAGAAAATAGGAATTTTGAATATAGCGATTCACAGTAGACATGAAGAAAAGATCTGACGTCGTCGATAATCTGCCAAAGTTTTGATTTTTATGAGACCAAACGTTATCGATTAAATTTATTAGAAGAGAATTTTCCGCAATAAAAATCAGAATTATTAGAAATCAAAAATCATTTTTGATAAAAACTAATTAAGAAATGATTGTTGTTTAACTGCATAATCTAGTGTTGGGTCAGTCTTTGGGACTGAGACTGAGACTCAAATTTTTTAAAGGCTAAGACTGAGATTGAGACTGAAACTGAATTAAAAAGTTGGGGCTCACCCATCACTAGCATAATCCCAAGGGTCAGTAGTAAAAAGATTTAAAGGAATGTAACTCAAGAGACGAGATTGCACTCAAATATACGAGACAGAGACGAGATTTATAAAATCAAAAATTTTCATATCTAATACACAGTAACTGCAATTTTTGTGCATCTTTACAAATAATTTATATTTTTTTTACAAAATAAAAGTAATTTTATATAATGTTTTATACAATAGTCTGAGTTTTTTTATATAATATTCTTTAAACACAATATAATTTTATTGTAAATCTATGATATAATTATGTCCTTCAATGTGTAATGCGATGTAATATAACTCACGAGTAAATCATTCATTGAATTGATTGCAGTAAATTGTGCAGTCATTACTGTTAAACAACCTGGAGATTTATTATGAATAATAACTGTAATTCAATTATTTAAAAAGAAAACTTCGTATAATTAATAATTAAGGATGGCAATTTATGCACTAAAAAATTTAAAAATATGTATGCATTTATGCACGGAAAATTGGGGAAATATGCACTAAAAATATGCAAGATATGCATAATATGCATTAAAAAAAGTCAACTTTGATCATTTGTTATTGTTTGAAACACAAGTGGAACACTTGCCGTACCCCTCTTTCAATTATTTTTGAGTGTCATTTAATGTTAATTTGTCGAAATGTCCTCAATTTCTTGTATTTTCTTTTGGCGACGGATTTCTGTTTATTTTATTTATAGTAAAATGTTTTTCATTAGTTTTAAATATATCAGATCCAAGCTTTTCACATATCTTTCAAGTTTCTAAGGATTCTTTTGATCTTTTTATTTATTAAATTAAATTTTTAAAACAAATATATAATTAAAACAATTTTGTTTGCATCATATCTAACACATAATGACTTAAAATATATGAATAATATGCAATAAAATTGCAAAATTATAAAATATGTCATATTATGCATAAAACCCCAAAATATGCATTTTTATGCAAAATAAAACTACACTTATTCGTATTGTAATTATGTAATTGGTGCATATTTTTAAGTGTGAAGTATTGTACTTTGTTATATCTTCAGAAAAGAAGATGAAAACATATATAATGGCTCACAAAATATGATCAATTAGGTGAGCATATGATTGACAATGAAATTGCTGCTGCTTTCAAAAGATAAACATCCTGAACGTGCTCAACAATAAAACCTTGAAATGATGTTTTTAAGTACCGAAGGTCTTGAAAAATAAATGCAGTGATGAATTTCTATACTTAAAGTGCTTTCATAAGAGCTTATTATAAATCAAAATGTTTGTTGATTAGAAGTAAATTGACGAAAAAAATTATTTTCACCCTTTTTTAATCTCAATCCTTTAGTAACTATTGTCAGACTATTATTGCAAAAGTTAAAAAACAAAAATTACTTATTACTATCTCGTATGTACACTCAAGTGAGACTTACTTAAAATGTTTACGAGTATATTGGGTTTCATTTGTGTGTATTTTATTGTAAAATTACTGAAGGGCTTCTGGACATGTTATTTAGCATACAATTTAGGTTTCGGTGTTCAATGGCGTTCAGGAGACAATGTTTGGGCAGTTATAACCGGCGCTACAGATGGTATAGGACTTGAATATGCAAAACAATTGGCTGCTAAACGCTATTCACTGCTTTTGATCAGCAGAAGTGAAGATAAACTTGAATGTGTTGCTCAGCAAATACAACAACAATTTAGAGGCTGTAAAAAGGTTTTTAAATTTATATTCATTTTATGCAATATAAGTAAATAACAATTCATAACCTAAAGAAAAACTTTTTCTAAAGTAACTGTAAGCTTATTCCAAATTTGTATTAATTATAATTTCAATATTTAAGGTAAAAACTCTTGCCGTCAATTTTGAGCAGAAACACATTTACGATCAAATTTGTGAAACTGTTAATTCATTGGAAAACATAGACGTGTTGGTCAATAACGTGGGAACTGTTTATGGAAAACCAGAATATTTCATAAATATGTCCAAAGGTTTTAATGATATCTATTTTAATGTAAATATGGTGTCAATGAGCAAAATGATTGAATTAGTACTTCCGAAAATGGTTCAACAGAAACGGGGGATAATTATTAACATATCATCCATATCTTCAACAATACCCACACCAATGGCTGCAACTTATTCAGCGAGTAATCTAATTTTTCGACTATTTAAAAATTATTAAGATTTAAAGTAAAAGTTTTTCGAAAATTATATCCAAATATATATTTTCTTTTAAGGCAAAGCATTTGTCACCCAATTATCGAAAGCGCTATCAATTGAATACAAATCGAGAGGGATAGTAATACAAACGGTTTGCCCTAACTTTGTATCAACAAAATTTATACATAATTATGAACATCCATTAGTTCCTTACAATTTAGTTCCATGTGATGAATACGTTTGTTCAGCCATCAAAACAGTAGGCATTGAATGGTTCACTTATGGCCACTGGAGGCACAAACTTTCGGCATTTATACAAAACTTTTTTGTCTGCTTATTAGGGGAGAAGTTTATCGTCAAAATAACTTATATGTTAATGAAAAATTGTAAATAGAAATTATCATTTTTCTAAACATTTTGTTTTATTGTTCAAAACTAGAGATAATTAATTATCTTCATTGTTATGAAGTGAGATCTTTCGAGTATAAGTTTTGTTTTATTTCGATATCTCATTCAATTTTGCGTTACAGGCAATTCAAATAATTATTATTTCAGTATTTTTACTTATAATTATAGAATGTTTGAGAATTGATATTTTGTATGCTTTATTTCACATAATGTAATACCAGTATCAAAGATATTATTTTTTTTTAATTTTAATATTTTTAGCTGACATAAAAAATTAGTATAAATTTAATATAAGTGTTAAAAATTTTAAAATTCAGAAATAATTGAAATATAGAAATAAAAGTAAACCCATTTTTAGTGAATAGTAAACAATATTTTGAAAGTAAATTGAAATTATCTAAAATGGTCAGCAATAAGAAACTCGAGGTTATAGTGACCAGTTAAGTAATAACAAAAATCTGGTGAAAATAATAAAAATTGTTGAGTTTATTAACAAAATGAGGTTTGAAGTGATTGGAACTATTTCTCAGTTATTATCAACTCTATCGTTACCCACAATAACTTCGCCGATACATTCTCTATGACTATTGATATTCCACCCGCAGTTAACTCTTCCAAAAATGTGATTAACCAAATGCATAACGTGTTGGTCGGTTTTGATTGGTTTCTTTATTATTTTTATATTTAAAGTAATAATGGCATCAAAAATGGTGAATTTGAATTACTTTAAATTTGTTCACAAATGGGTATTAAAATGCATAATGACTTGTGAACTGACAAAACTTCTACATTCGTATTGTTTTAATTGTTAAGTTTTGCGGCATATCTTTGAAAGATTCCAAGTCAATCACATTAAACTTACCAATTAGTGATACGTCAAAAAATTCTTTATCTGAAGGCCTGTTAATGCCACCGAAATTATGATTAAATTTGATCTTTGGTTTACTTAAAGCGAGTTTTATCAGTTCTTCAATAGTTTTATGCGTTATATTCACTCTTCTGTCGAAATTAATTGATTGTATTTCTGGACAATTATTAATAACATCACAAATTCCCGAATCTGTTATTGTTAGTAAGCCTTCAATTAAAGTATTGAAATAAAAAGCTATTAATTTCTTGAGCTTTGCCAATGAATGTAATGCCAAATCTGTTAATTCCCATCCGTTTACAGTTAAACTTTTAAGTTTTGGTAAATTTAAGTCAATATTTGCAAAAAATTCAACTGTTATTCGGTTAATTGTCAAATAACTCAAATTTTTGCAATTTTTGAATAATTTGCTGAGAATTGGATAATCGATTCCGTAGTTAAGTCCACCCCAAAAGTATAAGTCCAAGTGAATTAATTTTTCGCAGCAAAACATTGTATTAAACAGATTGACGTCAATTAATAAGTGAAACGACGAAATGTGAAGCTTAAATCGCTTTAATTGATTGCATTCTGTAATCAATTGATTCAAGTTCTTTGTGAATGATTCGTGTTTTTCATCATTCAATATGAGACGAACTGTCAAATCCTCTAAACTTTTCAAATAAGAAATTTGTTGCAATAAACTATACGAAGCGTTCTCATTAAGGTCTCTGCTATAAATTCCCACACATTTTAAACTTTTCTTATAATTGTTAACAAATATTCTGAAGTTTTGAATGTCTTCTGTTTTATAAGTCAATGAAATTTTCGTGAGTTTAGGCATTAATACAACACTGTTTCCCACGAAAAGAGACAAATCTATGACATTGAAAATTGAATTGAGCTTCACTTCAGTTAAATTATGGCAAAAATGCAATAATAGCTTATTTTTAGGACTGATAGCATTCTTGACGTGATCTTTAAAAAATGCAATAAATGTCAACTTTTGTCCACACTTTTCTCCGAACTGTCTCAAAGTATTTTCTCTCAATTCTTCAAAATTAAACTGAATTTCTCTCAAATAAGTGCAATATTTAATGATCAATTGCAAAACTGATTCGCTGTTAGGCTTAAAGTTATTTTTGTTATAAATAACAATTTGTTTAATGAATTTACACTTTTTTAGTACACTTTCCAATGCTTTTAAGTTTATTTGACAAACAACAGCGAATTGATACCTGTCTTCTATCTGTGGTTTAGGAAACAAATTATTTAAAGTGTTTTTACCTTCTCTTCTATAATAATCAAACGACAAAACGTATTGTTTATTAAAAATTAATTTTTCCCACTGTTTTGAAACGCATTCAAAACGGATTTTGTCTGAAAATGTCAAATAACTTAATAACAATTCACACAAATCATCACAAACTCTATCACTAAATGAGTCTCTTTTGTATGAATAATCCTTATAATCATTATTATTATTAAATGCACTCATTTTTAATTATTTATATAAGAAAATAAGCAATTGTATAATCAATAGTTATATAAAACTCTTATTATAAAAATGTTTTCAATAAAATATTATGTTTTTGTTTTGGAAAATCTTAACTCAATGTCAGAACTGTATGTTTGTTAACATTTTATATAAAAGTCATTAATAACTGATTAACAGGTGTTTAGGATTTTAGAGATTAGTAATAGAGATAGTCTTTCTTCAGATTAACCATTAGTTTAATATTTTATTTATAGAAAAGTTCTTAAAATTGAAAACTTATTGGACATCTGATTGAGTCTTAAGCAGAGACTGAACATTGTCTGAAATGAAACATATTTTCTTTTGCAATAAACGTTCAGAGAATGACAAATCAATTTATGGTTTATTCTCCGAAAATGGTCAGTCACTGGCCTTAAGTTAAGAATTGTGATTCATTTCAATAGAAATAGCTCTTTATTAATATCTATTTTTAATAATTATTGTAACCATCATTTTGTGAAACATATTTTTGAAATTAAGCCAATTTTTGAAAATAATGATCAATTTGAAAATTGTGTCAATTTTTGAAAATTATAGCAATATTTGTAAATTATTATAAAAAAATGAATCTTTGAGTGCAAGACTAGCCTTTGAATGAGTCAATAAAGAGATATATTTGATATCAATTTACATAAGTTCTGAACACAAATCATTAGTTTTTCCAGTAGTTATTCATTTTTATCTCAATTATCTCTTTGATGAAAAATAAAAACTTATTTTCATAACTGACTCCCAATCAATATTATAAGAATAGCCAAAAAGGTCCGTTTCATTTATATTTTATCAAAATATTGTTTATTTTTATAACCGTGTATTCATTAAAATAGGGGTTATTTTCAAGTTTTATATGACTATAAATACTTCGAAAATGATAGTCAAGGCATGAATTGTAGAAATAAATTAATTTTCTGATAAAAAGTAATGATTTGAATCGATTTTACATTTGTTCTGTACAACTCATTAATAATTTATAAAAGTTATGACTTAACTAATAAAACATGACTTTTGATGACTTTTATAAAGATTTTATATTTGTTTATGTCTTGAAATTAAATGTATTCTCAATTCCTTAGAAGTAACAGAACTGTAATCGCATTTACTATAATCACATTTAAATGATTTATAGCCTAAATGTCTATTTATGTGTATATTTAAATCTGATTTTTGAGCAAACCATTGGTTACATTCATTGTAATCACATTTAAATGACTTAATTTTCAAATGAATATAATTTATGTGTCGTTTCAATTGAGAAGAATTAGCAGAACTGTAATCGCAGTGATTGTATTCACATTTAAATGGTTTTACACCTAAATGTCTATTCAAATGCATATTTAAATGAGTGGCATCGGAAAAATTTACTTTACAGCCATTATAATGACATTTATATGGTTTCAAATTCTTATGCACTGTATTTATGTGTCGTTTCAAATTAGCGAACGTAATAAAAAACTTATTGCACTCTTTGTATTCACATTTGAATGGTTTCAGTTTCTTATGAACAGAATTTATGTGTCGTTTCAAATCAGAAGTTTGGATAAAACTCTTATTACAGTATTTGTGTTCACATTTATGTCGTTTTTCACCAAACTTTCTTTTGATTTGTTTTCTAGAAATCATTTTTCGTGAATTATTTTGAGAATCACTCGATTTTGAGGTAATATTCTCATTATTTGATTCAAATTTTGCAATACTTTGTGTCTCAACAGAAAGACTTTCATTCAATTGACTAACACTTGAATTGTTGAAAAAATCATTATTTTCTACAACTATTGAGTTCTTGTTTTTAAACTTTTTATTACTTTTAATGAACTGATCGTTATTTGAACCAAAATTTTCTTCAAATAAAGTTTTGAAGAAATCACTAGAAATGTTGTCATTGTTTTCAATATTATTATTAGTTTTAAATTCATTTATAAGTCTTCTTAACAGTGATTTTTGACCCAAAGATATGTTTGAGATTTGAGTCAAATCTAAATTAAAATCCAAAGCAATTAAAGTCTCGTTTGAATCAAATCCATAACTAATTAATGATTCAATTGTTGAACAATTAATTGATTTGTTTTGACGCAAATATAGCAACAAATGATTACTTTTTTCGCTCATTTTCAAGTATTTATTAAATTAATATTAAAAACAGACAAAAGAAATGCTTAAACACATAATTATTAAGATTACTGCAATACTTAATATACTAGAACCTGATCTCACACTATGTTATACTGATCTTAACCCTGAAAATGAGATTTGTTTCTAAAGCTATTTCTAAATATTTGTTTCTATTATAGATCAGTTATAGATTAGAGACTGACAGGTGTTTAATACTAAAAGAGAATAATGTTTAAGATATAGTTTGAATAAATTTTTATAAATCGATAATTAACTCATTTTTATTTAAAATAACTTCAAATTAACAGTGATTTTAATATTGCGTAAACAAATTGACATTTTTAGCTTTGATCAAAAATGAGCGCGCAATAGATTTGTTCTGTCTGTCCGTTTGTCTGTCCGTTTGTCTGTCCGTTGGCGAATAGATTTCGAAAACGGTAAGAGCTATCAAAAAGCTGATTTCATAATCATAATCAGCGTCCCTGAGAACCTATAGAATGACGACAAAAGTCTGTGTCCAGTGACCAGTGGTCAAGTTACCGACGAAAACTACCGATACTAATGCTTTACTATGGAAAGGATCGCGCTTTTGTAAGCAGTCATAGACTGTATACTTTTACTTGTTTTGCATATTTTGAACTAAACTTTTTTCTCGACTAAAATCACAGATATCTTATGTTAAGCATAACGTTCATTAGGGAATTGGTACATTTCACCGACAACCATTTCACCGACAAATTAGACAAAAATAATGAATATTTAGAAAGAAAGCGGTCCGTCTACTCCATCAGACATCACAAGCGAGACAAGCAGTGGAATTGGTAACAATTCACTGCCCCCGACCGTTAAGACTAATGTGACGCCGCCCGGAAACCGACGTGTGGATCCCCCCGGGAGAGGGGTGTGACACCGCATCACCCGAAAATCTCAATGGACGACAATTTGAAGAGCACTAAATATTAAAAGTATAAAATAATTTATAACTATAAGAATGATATAAAACCCACTTTTCTTAAAGTATTTCAAATAATGTGAGGTTTGGTTTCACCAAAAAGTATTGGTCTCATAAATAAAGAGCAAATCTATAAAATGATTAAAATGTGCAAAACATTAATTTCTATAATTAATTTTACTCTAAAAGTATTCGCCACTTTAGTATTCATATTAAGCACTATACCATTCATTAATTTCTGTTCAATTACAGAATTTATTATTTTCGCGTTTCCTTATAGTATACTAAACACAATCGCTACACACTATGCCTGTTGTATCAATTTATGGCTTAATATTTATTTAGTAATACTCTGTCATTACATCAAAATTAGAGTCAAAGAAACAAATGAATACATAATAATGATTACTAAAGACAAAAGAAAAATTAATGGAATTATAGTTAAGAAAATCATATATCTATTGAATTCAATTTATTCTGATATAAATGAATACAATAATAATTTTTGGTCAAAATATTTACTTTCAGTTTGGTTTATATACGGATTAGTTTTGAATTTATTACTCTTCTTTTTATTAATCAATAAAATTAATTTTATAATACAATTATTGTATAGTCTCTTCTTATTGTTCTTATGATATCATTTATATCTATAGTAAACGTCAGTTCTTCTGTAAATTTTGAAAATAATAAATCTTAAAAAAACGTTTTCTTCAGCCAATTCCCTAATGAGAGGAGATCTCACCTCAGCCCATGTTAAACCAGTGAGATTTTTACATGTGGAACCTGTGTCGGCTGTCGGCAAACGCGTCGAGCCATAGGGATGTGTAAAAATCACTGAATATGTGTCCAACATATAGCAGAAGAAATGGCTCCCGCCTGGGTTCGAACTCAGACCCTTCGATCCGAGAACGAAGCCATAGCGAGTTGCGCCACTCTCACCTTTAATAAATCTTATAAATTAATAAATGATTTATTACTTTTTTATGATAAATCATTGGCTAAAATATGAGTTTCTGATTATATCACTAATAAACTTAAGGTTATATTTAATAAAAATTTATTATCAATAATCGTTTTAATAGTATTAATCAATTAATAATTATTTTTATTCTTCAATTCAATAATTAATGACTTTTATTGAAAGAGTTGGTAAGAAAAAGTGGGCTTTTCGTGTTGGAAATAATTTATAATAAACTATCTCAAGTGTTATGAAGTAAATAAAAGTAACTAATAGAAGTCATAAAAAATAAACTTTTAATTCTCGTTTTTAGATAATTTGGCTCAATTCTATTCATTAAATTAACGGACATTTTCTATATAAAATAATTACTGTTACAGTAAAAATTGAGTGACAGTGTTAATTACATGTTACATCAAGACTTTATTTAACTTTAAGTCAATTAATTACAGGATTGTTTTGCATAAAATTTAACATTTTTTCAACTCTATAGATGTAACAAACCCATAATTAAATTATAACATTCAACAGTTTAATACCTAAAAGTCTATTCTTGTCTTTATTAAAATCTGATCTTTTCGCAAACCATTTGTTAAATTCATAGCAATGACATTCAAATTACATAATTTCCTTATGAATCGAGTTAATGTGTTGTTTCAATTGAAAATGATAAGCATATCTGTAATCGCATTCATTGTAATTACACTTAAATGGCTTAAGTTTCTTATGAACACAATTTATGTGTTGTTTCAAATGAAAAGAATCAACAGTACTGTAAGCGCACTGTTTATAATCACATTTGTATGGTTTATAACCTAAATGTGTATATATATGTTTGTCTAAAACTGATTTTCGTGCAAACCATTTATTACATTCATTGTAATGACATTCAAATGACTTAATTTTCTTATGAACTGAATTTATGTGTCTTCTCAAAATAGATTCTTTAGCAGAGCTATATTCGCATCCTTTGTAATCACATTTAAATGCTTTCATTTCCTTTTGAACTGAATTTATGTGTTGTTTCAAATCACAAGTTTTGATAAAACTCTTATTAAAGTCTTTATGTTTACATTTATATCGTTTTTCACTAAATCTTCTTTTGATTTGTTTTCTTGAAATCATTTCTCGTGAATTATTTGCAGAACCACTCGATTTAGAGATAATTTTCTGATTATTTGAGTCAAAGCCTTCATTCAATTTACTAACACTTGAATTGTTGAAAAATTTGTTATTTTCTACAACTGTTGAGTTATTTTCAAACTCTTTATTAGCTTTAATGAACTGATCATTATTTGAACCAAAATTTTCTTCAAATAAATCTTTGAAGAAATGACTAGAAATGTAATCATTGTATTCAATATTATTATTAGTTTTAAATTCATTTATAACTCTCATTAACAATAATTTTTGACCCAAACAAATGTCTAATATTTGTGACAAATCTGAGTAAAAATCTAAAGCAATTAAAGCGTCGTTTGAATCAAATCCATTTTTAATTAATGATTGAATTGTTGAACAATTAATTGATTTGTTTTGACGCAAATATAGCAACAAATGATTACTTTTTTCACTCATTTTCAAGTATTTATTTAATAAAATCTAAAAACTGACAAAAAGAGAAATCTTAAACACTTCAATCTTTGAGTGCAAGACTAGTCTAGAGCTCAAATCAGAAATAGTAAAAAGTATTAATGAAAAAATAATTTGCTTCAGTGGAGAGTTTAGTCAATGATTTTGACATTTTTGAACTTATATCTCATACACAAATATATGACCGAACTTTTTGAACGATTACAACTTAATCTTCAAAGTAATGATTAAGGGATTCATTTTTTGAACTAAAATGAGATTGCAATAAAAGGTTTTTCTTAATCCAAACTCAAATATTAATACTCTTCTCAATCATTTGAATGCTTTATTATTAATGAGTTGTAACAAAAGTTGAATACTGAACATTATTTTTATTAATAAGACTTTAAGGCCCGTATGCACACTCCATTTAAACCTGGTTTAGCTTTAAACTCGGTTTAAATTTCAATTGTGCCTATGGGTT
>JAQGCH010001639.1:0-14960 GCA_034699485.1 Nanhermannia elegantula | reverse complement strand
TGTGACATCATTATTATTATTAATGATTATTTAATGATTTAATCTATTTCTTATGGGAAATGATTTAAACTCGATTTTACTTTAAGTATTGCTTTATCCAATGTAAAATCTGACACTTCCTTTATTTTAAAATTAATTATTTAAATATAAATTCATATAATTTAAGCATCAAAATATTAAAATATTTCAAAGCCATTTCAAAATATTATATAGAGTGATGGCAAACTCCGAGGCCCGCCCGCGGAAACGATGAGCCTGACGCCTAAATTTAGCTGGGCGCTCAACCATTGGGTGCGGGCGCTGGCTTCAAATAATTTAATAATCAATTAAAATTTATTATTCCATTTTGTAAAATTAATACTTTGTTAATATAATTGACAATATCAAAATGCAATATATTTCATTTTGGGACTTGGTAAAATGTAGTCAGAAGAGTGTAAAAGAGAATTGGAGCGGTGTCAAAACTCATTGATTTTCAGAGACTATTTTTTGAAAATAGAAAAATGTTTATAAACTTTACTGACTTAACGAACGGGAAAAGCCCAACGCTTTTAATATTTGGGCTGGCATGGGTCTCGGCGTTTCATTTATGAGAAGGACTGTATATAGCTCGTGAATTTTATGAAATATATATATAAAAAATTGATTAAATTCTTGGGTTGTTATCAGGCCAGGAAAATAAATATAAAAATGAGAGCCTAATAAACGTAAAATCTATCACAATTTATACAGTTTCAAATAAATAAGTATATTTTATCAATTATAATGTAGTGAACGCAACTCATACACTTCTGTCATCTAATACATCAACACATATACATTCATTCGCTATTTACTAACAGCCATTATCTATACTTTTCTGTACTAATACCTAATCATGACTACAATTTTTAATCCTCTATTCTTCAATACTGACCATTCAGTTTGCCATTAACCTCATATAAAAACCTATGCTTTTCAGTATTCAATTCAGTAGAATTTAGTCTATATTCTGAGCACATCTCAAACAATATATTTATATTATACGTTATAATAATTATTATTATTTTTATTTAACGAGTGCATTAACGGAGTTCAAAATAAAATGCTTTTACTTTATGTGAACCAATGTCTACATTTATTATTATAATGTGTATCAAAACAAGAAACACTTTAATAAAATAAAAATAATTAATTTTTTGATAAATATAGATATAATGATTAATATTCGACTTAAAATCTAGTAATAAAGATAAAACATAGTTTAAAATATACTAAAATGTATATAAATAAGTAGTATGTAGATTCTTTTAAAAATAAGTCTTAAAAATTTGTCTCCATATAAATTGCAAATACTTTCAATATTGATATAAAATTGAAAGTTTATTTATAGATATTGACAAATTAACTAGCTATTTTGTCCTGTTTTATGCTAAGATTATTATTTTTGGAATGTATATTAACTACTTGGTTTGGATCTATTTCAATAATATTTTCTAATTTCACAGATTTTCTTATAAAAAATTTTAGAATATTAATAAAAATATTTCAATTAAAAACCATTTGCACATAATTGGTTTTCAATAAGTTTTAGCTTATTTTCATCAGGTTTTATAAACTATAATATTTGATTTTTGTTGCATAAAAATATAACATTGTTATAATAAATATTTATTTTGTGGTTAAATTGCATAAAGTTTTACCTAATATTTAAAAAATTTATTTTTTAAATTAATAAAAAATAATAATATAATATTTATTTGTAAATATTTCTGAAATAATTAAATTAAAATAAATTTTTAATATTGTATATTATTTGCTATTAATTATATTATAAATTTATTTTTTATTTTTCTATAAATTATATGATTTCGTGTAATAAAATACACGTCTCTTTACTAAACCTTATTTTGTTGAAATAAAGTGAAAAATTAAAATTGAAAATAGCGTATTGCAAAACATTAATTAATAATAGTAAATCGAGATAAAATCATTATATAGACAAATTTCTCGGCAATGAGATTCCATTATTATAACACCCCTAAGAAAATGATATTTAAATGAAATTCTTGCTCATATTTACAGTTTTTAAAAATGAGACAATTTATATTAAAGTGGTTTAATCATTAAGTTCAATCGTATTTCTTTCGGCAAACGCTTGATACCGTAGTGTGAGACCGAACGCGCTAGAGCTGACAATTTTCACAGGTTGAGAGTTATGCGTCAAAACTGTTGCAAATATAATGGCAATAGCAATAACTCTTTATTAAATGTTAATTTTATGGCCAATTTGATTGTGTCATCTCTTGAAACTGGCATTTATTATCCAATGACCCAAAAGTGGTATCGAAATTCTCAATGCATTTATTATTTATTAGAGAAATTGATTGAAGGCACTTTAAAGTAAGAAACTCTCTCACTTTCTTATTTTCTCATTTAATGAGTTTTAAGCAGATTTTTCTAGATAGTGGATTAAACTAATAATACATATATAGTATCTATAGTACCACTAAAACCAAAAGAAAGCCAACTTTATATCAATTATAATATTATTATTAAGTTCGTAGCTATATTGTGGTGATAAATCTAACTGTCTTCTAAATTAAAAAAATACAGTCAATACATAAAATTATTGATCAAAATTTACATTTAAAAATACTCTTTGATCAATCAAACAATATTAATTTGATGAACAAAAGATTTATTACATGATTTGTATCTAAAACATACAGTTCAGTAACAAAATAATACAGTAATATATGAACTTATATATGTTAAATACAGTTGGCATTTAAAATAAACGACTAAACATGAATATGGGCTACGGTTGCCAGGTTGGCTAATGCCAAATCCGGTAGGTAAAAAATTTCACAAGGGGGAACCAAGGTATATTTTTCTTAATTTTCAAAATTTCCAGATAGATTAAAGGGGGAACCAAGCTATGTTTTTCAAAATTTAACTAAATCCTGGATACTCCCGGCCAATTTGGGAGACCTGGCAACAGTAATATGGGCAGCTAGTTTTTTCACCAAAATTCTTTATTTTATAATTAAATTATCTTCTCAAAGTTTCTATCAAATCGGGGTTAATCAAGCCGTGCCCCTCTTTGTTAGAATAAACAAACAAACACAAATTTATAGGATTAATTTTAATTTTAAGTGAAAACATTTTTTAAATTGTTAAATAATAAATAATTGCACTTTAGAAAATATCTGTTTCCCTTTCATTATATTAAAATATTGTCAACTGTTTTAAGACTTTTATGAGTTTTATTTATTAATATTTCAAAATGTTACAAAGCTTTAGTGCTAAACAACAATTATCTAAATATAGTAATTAATTATGTGGTGAAGTTTCATATAAGGGGTGATACACATAGTACGTAAGTAGTTTTGGGCTATTTTCTTAATTCTTCCCCCTCTCTTTACCCATCTGCACGCGTTCATAACCCCCCAACTCTTAAGTACAAATTCGCTCAACCCCCCTAAAAACTTTACACAAATAGTTTTAAGTAATTAAATTTATTTGTAATTAAGCAATTATTTAATTTTTCTAAGATGTAATTATTCTCATTGACCTACAACATTCTTTATCACATAGAATAGCTGTAGGTGACTTCGAGAATATTCATTGAGATGATTGTACTAAATTATAGCCCGAATAAAATTTTAACTTGTTCTCTGCTAATCTACAAAATTAGTTTAATGCAGTATATTCAGGATAAGTTCTAATCGCTTTCAGAAGTATAATTTTATTAATAAAACACAAGTTTTATAAAGATTTTTTTGCATATATAATGTACGTTCCCTTTTTCGTATACCCCTCCCCTCCTATGCGTACGCTTTCGTACGCTTTTGACCAAACCCTACCGTCCCCCTGGACTACGTACGTACTATTTCTATCACCCCTAAATATGTAGAAAACAGTAAAATTATTCTGTGAATGTAAATTATTTATTTAAAAAATATTTATGTAAAGTTTACGTTTATGTTGAGATTCTGCTATAGCCTGTTAGCTTCCTTGCTTAATTATTAATCTCCCGGAATTTTAGTTTGATATTCCAATTTACGGTAGTTTAATTTATTGAAAATCACTAGCTATAATCTTTCATGGCAATAGTCATTATAGTTTATTTTATTTAGTCAGATTATTTAGATATTATCAAGCCAAGTCATGTAAAATTAAGTCAATTTTTTAAGGTTATCAAGTTAGATCATTATTGTGGTTCTACTCAAATAAGGAATATCTACAATATTTTATTATTCTCACTTTATTAGTTTAACCGATTCATATGATTCTTATACTTGGATGAGAATATTTCAAGGATAAGCACAAAAACTGAAATAGAAATACCGCAAAACCATAAAATAAACACTCCTTGCAAACTATCGAGTGTTAGTATATCTGATTTTAGTTTCACTTGAAATCCTTCTTTGTATTCTCCAATTAGCTTTGATTTATATCTTTTTGTCTTTGATATCCACTGTTCATACAGTCCACTCGCTTGTGATCTTGAAATTCTATAACAAACATTTTAACTAAAAATTAATACAAATATAAAAAAGTTTCAGGTTTAGGTGACCACACATCCATATTTTGGCCTGTTTGTAAATAATCTAGCGCTCAACTCTCCCCCTTTTTCCGAATTTAAATGTCTATTCATTATTTATTCTTTGGTCACCCCTTAGATTTTTAAATATGTTCAAAAAATTTTTATTTTATGAAAACATTCGATGTGGCAACCATAGTTTAGTTTCAAATAGAGCTCGGTATTTCCGAGACTCGATATTTCGAGAGTCTCGAAATCGAGATCGATAGTATTATATTGATACAAATTTTTTAAAGTTTTTGTAAATTTTGATGTCTATTTATATTACTATAATACTATCAATCTCAATTTCGAGACTCTCGAAATATCGAGTCCCGGAAATTTTCAGCTCTAGTTTCAAATTCCTAGATATTTTTGATTTTCTAATGAGCTTACAATTTATCAAAAGCTAAAGATGTATTAGTTTTCAATGTTTTAGATTTTAACACGAAATAGGGTGAATTGACCACATCTTCTTTAGAGGCATAAATATTAAAACATTTTTCAAAATTGCCCTCATCCATATTTGAGACAAATAAGTGACAGTCATTAATGATATATTCGATAAATGATACCGCATAACCACCACTCAATAGTTTATCAAAAACTTTCTCATAACCATTTTTACCATAATTTTTAAATTCTATTCTCTCTAATCGAGAACTAAAATCTCGAGCCATTTCACTACTACTGCCTCTTTCTCTGACAAAGTTATCAATCAGTGACCCTTCTATTGTCAATATTTTAAGATCTTGTCTTTGGTGCAAATCCTTCCACGAATTGACCACAAATTCTGGAACGGGCGTAAGAAAAATATCTCTTACGACACCCGCCTATGCAGCCAATAGTATAGTGCATGACAACAACCAATACGTCAAAACATATCTTTTTCTCAAATTAGTTGGCATTCGAGGAATAGTTTCCGATAATATTAAATAAGAATAGTTCCAAAAGTCTCTCAAATAATTAGAGAATGTCTTCTCAATAAAAGCCATACAAAGAGGAATAAAGATCATAGTCATCAAAATTGTTGCCCAGATATAATTATCAAAACCAACCAAGAATTTAAATGGTTCTCTCTTTCCTGTTTGTGCTAAAGTGTATATATTTCCCTCTTCTTTGAAACCTAGATATCTGCTTACATTTCCAATTAATTTTAAATCCACATATTCTAAAGCCTTTGCATAATGAGTAGCAGTCATGGGATGTAAATTAAACTTCCATTTTTGACTGAAACATAATTCGATATATTCTTCGCCTGTCCTTGGATATTGTATTCTGAGTAGGCTGTTAGAAATTTTTTATTAATTTAAAAATTACCTTAATTATGAAGATTATTGAATAAAATTCAATTAACATTCACTTCAATGTCCACTTATTTTTATTATAAAACTAATATAAAAATATCATTATGTGAGACAATGTATTTTTATAATTTAAATTCTTGAGTATTAAACATAAAAACTTATTAATGGAATCAGCTTACCACATGTGAACCTAGGGTGACCAACCGTCAAGATTTCATCTGGACTGTCCAGATTTTGGACTATTTTTAAAAAATACAGGGCTTGTTTCCCCTTTGAGTTATTCTCAAAACAAGAATTTATGATAAATTATCCTTTAGTCCCCCTTTTGATTTTTTAAGTTATCCAGGTTTTGAGTGCATCATACTTGGTCGCCTTATGTAAACCCTGAGTTAATGATATACATATTGTGTAGAATCTATAAACTAATACGGTATTTCACTAACTCAGGGTTTACAAGCGGTTCTCTCATTTCATTAATATATTTTGTGTTTACCAGATTGGACAAGATTTCGAGCATACAAATAAGTCTAATTAAAATTTAAACTTAATTTAAATCTATTAAAACTTATAAACTTGTATTACTTAAAAATATGTGCTAAAAATAAGACACGTTTTATATAACATACTTATATCCGTATTGTCTCGACATTTCTTGAATTAATTTGATTATGGGTCCACACAATATATTCTGAAAATCAAAAATTAATGGAGGATGCCACGCATCTATGAAGTTTAAAACTTCACTGTTATTATTAGAGGAATTAAGACCAAAATTCGTTATAGTGCTATCCGGAATATTAACACAGGCTTGATTCATTATCTAAAAATAAACCATAAAAATTTATAAAGTTACAATGATGTCAAATAAAACCTGCAAAATATTGCATAAAATGTATTATATTTAGTATTAGTTTATATCGCAATCCAATCAATTTTATGCTATATTTTTGTAGTTTTTATTTGACATCATATAATCAAACTATGAATATAAAATATATAGATCTTATTTATATCATAAATTTGAAAATTAATGTTGTTCATTTAAACATTATATTAAATTTTATGTCATATCATTTGATTCTTGAATAATATCGTATTGATTATAAATTAAATTAGTTTATCATTAGAATTAATTATTTATCAGAAGTGAAACATCAAAATAGAAATTTCATCATTCAAAGCATAACTGACTAAAAGAATATGCTTATACTTGGGAATATTTTAAATAATTTTTTAAAATTAACCAAGTTTGATTCTGTAATTCTATATGTGAAATTAGCCTAATAAATGTTAAATTCGATTAATTTTACTAGATTTATTTTTATTTATTAAAATATACAAGCATACATTTGTTTTTCAATCTTAAAGCTAATTCAACTATGTTAACTTTTAAAAAAATTCTGATTTAGCATAAAATAAAATATAAATTTATATTTTACATTTGTTTGCTTATATTGAATTTTATCAGTATTTTAGTTTCTTGTGTAGAATTGAATTATTGATTATATTTGACAAATCATTTATTGTCATCGTTACAACTTCATATTAAATTGGGACTCTAGAAAACATTTGCAGATATCTCTATTGTTTGATAAAAAAATTATTTTTTTAATAAATGCATATAAAATTTTAATTTTCGGGACAATATCTATATTATGTAAAATCGATAATTTTTCAATTTATAGTCAAGTAATTTCTCCACAGCTATTACATAACATTAATGAAATGACATTTTGCAATACCACAAATGCCATTTCAAATATGATGACCTATTCTTTGATCAATTTTAAGTGCATTGCGTGTGCGTGCAATGCACATCAAATATACTCAAATAGCGGTTATGAAGCTAATGAATGTAAAAACTATTAGAAATTTTACTTTAATTTAAGAATTTATTCATATTATATAGCAATCTTGTCCAAACTGTGGCTGGCTAGCCATAACTGGCTCGAGAGGCCTCAAAACATGGCTCCCGAGGAATTTCAGCAAAAGTATCACAAGGTCCTTGTTACAATAAGTTTATGAAAAAACTAAAGTATTTTCAACATAACATAAACAATAATAAAAAATTTGAAATAATAGCAAGATTAAGAGATATGAGCTTGGCACGTTTTAATTAACTTTAAGTACAAATACTACAGTGCTATTTCGAGCTGAAATAAATGGTGACAGGTTTCTATTTACACTTTTAGAAACGGATCAATTTATATTGTAAGTTATCAGTAAAAACCCTGAAAATCATAATGAACCCCAACTTATAATTTGCTCTGAAGCTATATTACAGAACACATTAAATGAACTCATATTTGATAAATCAGATATAATTTGAGAAATACGAAACTTAGATCATAAAAAAATCTGATGGACCTTCAGAAATACCTACAATAATAATAAAGAGTGGTGTGGCATTTTTTTGTGAAATATTCTACAACTTATTCAAATCTATTCTACACTATGAGAAAATTTCCGATAAAATGAAAATAAGTTCTGTCACTCCTGTGAACAAACCTAATAAACCTAAACATAGTATCTCTTCGTATAGACCCGTTTCTGTCTCAAATAATTTTATAACAATATCAATTCCTTTATTACTCTGAATAACATAATACCTGACATACAGTATGGTTTCAGAACTGGTGTAAGTACTGCACACCAACTAATAAATTTTTTTATGCACTCTTAACTGCATTCAATAATAAAAAACTTTTATGTGTTGATATACTTTTCTTAGACTATTCCAACGCCTTTGACGCAGTATTTTAACAAAAATTTATAAATGAGTTAAAATCTATAAGTTTTTCTGAAAAATTGTTAAATATTATGATAAGTTTTATAACAGAATAAAAACAATTTGTCAAATTCGAAGATTTTATTTCACACTTTTTTTGAAGTTACTTCAATTGTGTTACAAATTAGTCCTCTGCTATTCAATATATATGTCAGAAAATTAGCAGAAGTGATAATTTATTCTTTTATTAAAACTTTTGCTGACGATAACGCTATTTTCATACTAATTTACAATATAAATGACACTATTTTATTGCAAACTGATTTAAATGCAATTAATGATTGGAGTTAAGAATATAACCTAAATGCATCAAAATGAGTCCATATGAGAATCTGCCTTAAAAATGATTAGATCTACCCCTTTATAAAATTAATAATCAATTAATACCGATTGAACATAAACATACTCATCTCGGTGTCATTATTGATGATAAATTATCTTTTAATGATCAGGTGGAGTATGTCTATAATTCTTTTATAAAAAATGGACCACAATTAAGAGACTGTGTATTTGCAAGCCCTAGCATTTTAACAAAACTATATAAAGTGTATATTCTTCCCTTAACTGAATACAGTTTTATTACATGGGACAGCAGTCAACAGATGAAAAGAATTGAGGCAATACAAAGACGTGTCACTAAATATATATGTTTTAGATCAAAATTATCTAATATTTGTTATGCAGAAAGGCTTCGGAAACTAAATCTAATCCCAGTAAGTGTAAGAGATAACAGAATTTTAAAGTATGTTTTTAAGAGTGTTAAATAGAATATTTTTTGGCAAATCTATAAATGTAGTGTGAAAGGTATAGAAAGCCAACTTTCCAGGGGTGTATACCCCCTTCAAGAACCTGATAATAATAGTTTTATATATTTTTTAAAAAACTTTATTTAGATTTTTAGAAACTTTAATTTCTTCAAAGGTGTTATCATTTAAAAACTGTTAATATAATTTTTTTAGGAATTATCTAGTATTTTATTAAAAATTATTCTATACTTTTAATGCCGAAATTTAAATTACTTTAAATTAATATAATATGGATTTTATATATAAAATATAATAATTCATACAATAATATTACAATAATAACAACTGTATTTTTATTATTTAAAAAACTCATTTGTATTTTTAATTAAATAATGCATTTTTTTATATACAGTAAAACCTGTCAAAGTTGGGCAAACAGTTAAGCCCTTTTAGCAAAATATTAATTGTTTTATGTTTTAAAAACAGTTATTTAGAATTATTTTAATAAGAATTATGATTTATTAAATAATATCACTTCATTTTTAAAAACTGTAATTTTTGAAATTTTTTTATTAAAGTGTGAAGTGAGAAATTTTTGGGTTTCCATAAAAATGTGTTCTCACAACTACAGAACATTAAATGAAAAGATATTTTATGCTAAGATTTTCAAGATTAAGGTTAACAAATTCTATGCTCGATTTAGTAAAATAGACAAAAGTTACTGTAATAATATTTCATGTATTTCGTTGTCGGCTTTGCGAGACGCGCGACAATTGACGCTCAACTTTTATAAAGTGATTGTAACCTAATTTTGATGACTTGTCTTACAAGTTTGTCTTTTAATTCTGTGAGTTTGAAGTTAATAAATATATTTATCTTTTATTTGTGTAAAGACTTATTTAAAAAGATGAATCACATGGTTGGGAATGGAGAGTATGTGGGTTTTCGAGCCAGGTTTATCAGGAGGACCGGGTAGCGAACATCCGATTGGGCCTTTAGATTCCACGATATCAACCACTGTAAATTTTTAATTTTCAGTTATTTTGATTGAGTACAAATTTTGCTTTACTATGAAAGAATTTTAAATATAAAGCAAATATTAATCTCTCATTAAATTTTTATATTCAGTAATAGAAAAAGCATTTTTTATCTTAGCACAAAGCACAGTATTTTTTTTAAATTAGCTTAAAATTTGTATAATGAAGCTGAAAGCTTAAAGCTAATGACGGTTATCCTTCAATTGAACTGAAAAGAAAAAAGAAAAACTAATATTAATACATTAAAAAGGATCATTAATATCTTAATTTCTAAAGCTGTCAACGATCTGAAATTTTCCCACCAAACACAATCCAAGCTTCTCAATGTATTTTAAGTTAGGTGATATTAGTTAGTAAACTCAATCTCAACGTTATCGAATGAGCGGATCACATGTGAACCCTGAGTTGGTCAAATACTTAATGTGTAGTACGTGTAAACTTATAGTGTATTTCACTAACTTAGGGTTCACAAGTGGTCAGTGAATTCCATAACGTTGAGATTGAGTTTACATATTAATCAAATGCTCGAATATTTTATTTATATGCCATTGTGTGTAGGCTGCTTATTTGTAAATATTTGGATTGTCTTGCTGTATAATCTATACAATGGATGAAATATTAGGCGTAAAAGGAATTAAATATGTATAAGTACAATGATGTCAAATAAAAACTGCAAAATGTAGCATAAAATGTATTATATTTAGTATTAGTTTATATCGCAATCCAATCTATTTTATGCTATATTTTTGCAGTTTTTATTTGACATCATTGTAAGTATGTTGTTTATTTTTAACTTATATAAGTGATAAATTTTTTCCTATTAAACCTAGAAAATGGCAAAATTATAAGACTTCCACCCCCAATATCATGTTTACTAAAGATTTTCTTTTTTCTGTGATGTATATAATTTTGAAAACCATTGTTTATATGAAATCAATGTTTTTTAATAAAGACTAATATAGTAACGAACTAGGTAGGAATATCAGTTTAGTGCCACGCTGATATTTAAATGTCAATTCCAAAATTATAATATATAAACATAGTCTAATTAAAATAAAAAATTATAGCTGCCCATATTGACCTTTGACCAGGTAATTAATTTTTGAAAATGACTTATTCTTAACTGTAATTTAAAATCTTAAAACAGATTTTATTACTATGAAAAATTGCTGAACGAATTGATATCCAAAATAATTATTTTAATGCGAATTAATTTACAGTTCTTTCATATTTTCTACTATAATAGCGACAAACTGTAAGTTAATATAAATTTAAATAATTATTTTGTATGTCAATTGATTCAGCAAATTTTCATAGTAATAAGATCTGATTTATAATTCTAAATTACAGTTAAGAATAGATTATTTTCAAAAATTAATTAACGGGTCAAAGGTAAATTTGGGCCGCTATAATTTTATGTTTTAATTAGACGATGTTTATACTTTATAATTATGATAATGACATTTAAATATCATCATGGCCCAAATTGGCATTCCTACTAACCCCTATTCTTACCCTGTTCTGTTGAATAGACTTTAAGCTTTAACTAATAATTTATATTAGTGGCCAACAAATAAAACTGGACCCAATTCTTTTTCTTAACACAATAAATTTTATTTCCACTCCTCATAAACTGTTTCAAATTCAACATTAAAATTGACATATAATCTCCATATTAAATATATTTTAATGAAACTAATATATCAATGTTATATTATTAATTTTTTCTACCAACTGTAACATTATGATTGAATATTAATTTAGTTTAGGATACAATTTTCCTCTAATTTTATTGGTTTGTTCGTTTTCTCTTTTTTTAAAATATAGATCCAAAGTATAAAAATTCTATAATATTGGGAATACGTACGACTGCCAGGTCTCCCGAATTGGCCGGAAGTCTCCCGGTCTCAGTTAAATTTTGGAAAACACACAACTTGGTCACCCCTTTGATATTTTATACCTCCCAAATTTTCTCCCGTATTTGAGCCTACCAAACCTGGCACCCGTAGGAATACATCACTTATATTTACAGTTTATTAAAATAATAAAGTAAATATATTATTTAAAACCCGTTATTTTAATACTTTTATAGTCTTTTTGCTAATAAAATGGAAATAAATTTGTGTATTTTTGCATACACGTTAACACTTATAGTTATAAAATATACATAAATATTATGCTAGAAAATAAACATTATTTACAGTCAAAAATTACTTACAATTGATGTAATACATTGTGATTGAATTTTGGAAAAATCTGAAAGATCATAAAAAGAAAAATTTAAGTATTAGGGATGTACTTTCAATTAGTATATACCTGATTATTTTATATATTATTTTAACTCCCTTATATCTCCAAACATTTTTTTCCAAATTGAATAAGCCGGATTGTACTTGTATTATGTTATACTATAGATCAGTACAGATTTTCTTTCATGTTTCTAGAAAATTGCTTTATAACTTTTGTGTTTATTTAAATTAATGAATATATGGGCCTTATTTTCTAACATTCAGCATTAGTATTAATAATTGAATTAAAAAAAACATTTTCATTAGCCAACTCCCTAATGAGAGGAGATCTCACAGAAGCCCCTGTTAACCAGTGAGATTTTTACAGTGTGTAAGCCTGGGCAAACGCGTCGGGTCGAAATAATCTAAAATTTTATATAAGAAAGCAAGGGGAGAAGAGGAGCCTCTGCTTTAAAGTAAAATATTAAAAGCCATTATCTTCATAGTATTTATATTGAAGGTAAATACTTTTGATTTTTGACTTTTATGCAGAGGCACGTTTTCTCCTCTTGCTTTCATATGTTGTAATTTTAAATTTGAGCAAATTGAAATAAAAAAACAACAATGAAGGCAGGGTAGAATTAAAAGTCAATCTGCGTTATTGTTTTTAATATAATTATTAATGAAATGTCAACAACGTTAAATAAGGCTTTTTCTCTTTCCTTTCAGCGTGCTAATTTTTCATAATTCTTAGAAAAATTAAAATAATAGAATAAGCAATTAAAAGGAAATAAATTTGTTTCAATTAAAATATAAATTTCTATAAAATAAATTTATAACACTGACTTACAATTATGTCAAATAAAAACTGCAAAAATATCGCACAAAATTGATTGGATTGCGATATAAACTAATACTAAATATAATACATTTTATGCTATATTTTGCAGTTTTTATTTGTCATCATTGTACAATAGAAAGAGGCGCTAAATACAATTATTTATTAATATGCCTCAATTTTTATATTAAGTGAAAATAAATGTTTTTCATCTCAAAATTTATTTATTGTAATACTTACTTCTATATAATGCTGATGAATCATTTCTTATTGCAACAAATAAATATTGTATTGTTGTGTGGTAGCAAATATTTAGATTTAACGCAATAATGATACTTAATAAAAAAATATGAGTTGCTGTTTAAAAATTATTTTATTTTGACCTAATTTAATAATCAACAATTAAGATATTAAGAGATTAATTCTGAGAACTGAACATATCTTAATAGTGTGTATTACATAAACTTATATTATATAATAAAATTATGTTACAATAGCATAATATAAATAACTACTGTCTTATATTTGTTTTAGAGATAGCTAACCAGTAAGTTTAAGACTAAAGTTTAAGTATCTCACATTTAATGTGATTAATACAATCCTAATCTGGTATAAACCACTTTAATTTCTATGAGTGAAAAAATAGGTGTATAAATAAATAAACACATGCTTTTTATTAAATTAAGTAATTGTGAGAGCCTTCCTCAAATAGACCTGTTAGATTTTGTACTGTAAACATATTAAATTAATTAGGGGTAATACACATAGTACGTATGCAGCCTTGGGGGGGGGGGGTCAGTCAAAAGCATACAAACTCTTAAACTCCTATATGCTTAACATTAGGTATTAGAGTGCAAAAGCGTATAAGGAGGTGGTTAGGGGTCTAAAAATTGTCAAAAATTACGTACGTACTATGTGTATCACTCCTTATTAACTGAAATGTGCAATATAACGTTAAAAAATTATACATAACGTACAATTGTACAATTTGTAAAATAATGTTATATTAATATCATGAACGTTCAGCAATTTGTAGGCTTAAGAGATTATGCACTAATATAGACATTAGAGGCTAACGGAACAGGTTAAAAAAATAATAATGCTAATATTTTTGAATTTATATTTAAAAACACCAGACTCAATTAATTCAATAAGCATAATTTCTTTACTAAGACCAGCAAAAGTTCGCATTCACAATTAAAACCAAATATTTTAATTACTTGTAATCAAATTATGATAAAACTTATACATATTAAAGGTCACATATATATAATTTTAAAAATTTAATTAAACTTCGAAATGACCTCCTTTGGTCTTAATGCAGGTGCGGAGTCGCGTTTTCCATTCGGCGATGGAATTACGCACCACTACCATCGGGAAATTGCGCCAGGCCTCGACAAGAGATGACTTTAGGGCCTCGACACTTGTGTGGGGCTTAGAACAGGTCAT
>JAQGCH010001638.1:0-14961 GCA_034699485.1 Nanhermannia elegantula | reverse complement strand
CTGGTCTTGTATTCACAATAGAATAGATGAACCCATTAGATGCTTGAGGTGACTCTCAATGAGGATTACTCTGATCTGACTGATCACTCTCTCCTGAATTAGATGTCTGGTACAAACAAACCTATCAGTCAGTCTTCTGTGTACCGAATAATCAGCAAAACTTTATTTGGCATTAAACTAAAGATTCTCGTAAGACATTTCATTATAAGCTTCTTAAAGAATCAATAAATAAATACCAAATGAAAGGCAAATCAGAATCTTTATAAATCTTTTGATCAAAACTTATTCTCATTTAATATTGAGTTCTTATGAATAAAATAAAATTCATTGAATTTCAAAATAAATCAACTTTTGAATTCTAGAAGTTTAAAAAAATTCTGTTGGTATCATATTTCTGTCAGTATCACTATATATCGGTAAAGCACCAAAATAGCTATTATAAGACCATTTCTATATAATTGAATTTAGAGTTTGTTACAGTGTAATTAACCAGAAGTTTAGTCACTTTTTCCCAGTGGCTTTGAATTTTAATATCAAATTCACTTCTCAGCAGTTTCGTTAACTTTATTTAGTCTTATCCGACACGACAGCGTACTCATGAGTAGAGCAATTACAGCAATAACTTGTTATCTAAGAGGTTCTGGTGTTGTTCTTTGACTTAGAAAATTTAAAAACAGTTTCAGCTTCTGCTAAGTGTGTGATTCAACAAAATGATCACTACATCGCATTAATTGAGCACAAGCTCATAATTCATGCGAGTTTTGATATATTCATTCATTCAAAAGTTGTCATAAATACACGATTAATAATATTTTTTCTTATGGTTAGAACAGTTATGTAAGATTAGCAGATATTACAGGTTTAGAGTCAAATGGATGGCTACCAAAGATGTTTGCTTAAAATTTTAATAAAAAATATTAATTTCATGTATATTAGTTCAAAAATGAAAATCAGATCAAAATGATGCCTCTCTACAAATGAAGAAAGTTTTGTTTCAAATGTTTGTTAGACGCTCAATGTTTTTAAATCAACAAAATAACGAGGGTTTAAGAAATTATATCATGGAAGCAGTTATTTTTAATTCAGGTTCTTTAATAGTCGCAATTGGTATCCCTCGAGTGTATTTAAACTTTAAGCTTATAAATTATAGAACTGATTGTTGTTTTCGAAACTCTTGTGGAAAGTTAACATTACATTATTCTTTGTAATACTTAATTCTAAAGCATTATCAACTGCTACTTAAACCCAAACCAAATATTTTAAAGGGAGTAAAACTATCAAACCTTACGCAATAAATGCTCCGAATAAGTGCTATAAAAACTTTGTTTTTAATGTAAAAAATCATTTGATGCAATGTAATTATTTTTATACACTTTTAAATGTTTAATTTTTATATAATTTTGTATTTTTTAAACCCATTCTCACACGATATCAGCAATTTGTTGAGTGGAGGACGTGTATAAACAACCATAAACTCAATTCAATAAAATGAAACTCTATTTGGATAAATAGACCCAAGACTAGTTTGAATAAGCTTGTTATAGTTTTCTATATTAATTTAAATGAAAAATACAAATTTCAAATGTTATATACCGGTACCTGCAAATAGAGAGTCTGACTAAGAAAATTTCTAACCCACATTTTACTAAATTAAATAGTTTAGTAGAAAAATATATTATGTAAGAAATAAGATATTGTATCTATTTTTAGCATATCCATCCATGACCTTTAGCATAGCAAAAAGGTCAACAAACACAACAAATACAAGGTCTCGAATAAAAAAGAACTGATGTTTAATGTTCTATAATAAGTATAACGTTTTGAAATTAATTTAAAATCTTTAATTTAGAAAACATAAGTTTATGAATGAGTGTTAACATGAAAGTTAAGAAAATTAATAAGTTATCTGTTATTGTTTCTAATGGCATAATATGTATACTTATATAATTCAATACTTCAAAGCTTTTTAATGTATTGCTGAGAATTGTTGTCTATAGAAATTCTGTAGAAGTTGAGACTTTTATAAAGATTTATAATAAATAAAACGTTTATATACAGATACAAAAAATATTGATTTAAACCATTTGTAATTTCTGAGTATAAAAGACGCTCTTATGAACATTAAGGCCAAATAAACTTTATTATTATTATTAAGGTTTTATTCAGTAAATTGTTTTTTACGTTAGACCTCCAGAGCAGATAATTCATCTCTAATAAGGAATTCCAAAAATAGCTATAAAACTTTCTAAGTAAAGCTTTTTCATTATATTCTCAATTCAGTGATTTCAAGTGTGAGATATTTGCAGTTTGATAACTACAAAATCTACTTTTTGTCATTTTCCGGCATATTATTGTTTTTTTTACTTAACACTATATAAATGAAAAGTTTGTGCGAATTAGAAGTGACCAAATGCTTATAAAGAATAACCGAAAGTCAAATTCGGTCATAGAGACACATGTTCTTACCTCGAGTAAGTTCGCTTTCCTGTATAACAGATATGTATTTCACTAATACCTTCATAAAGTTAAGTTTAGGTTATGTTTTTAGTGCAATACATATCTGGTATACAGGAAAGCGAACTTATTTGAGATAAAAACATGCTTCTCTATAGCCGTCAAATTCTGTTATATACTTTTCACACACAGGTTGACAGATCACCAATAATTCGCGGAAAATTTTCGTTTGTATAGAGTTGGCATTTACTTTCAAATATCGATCAATCCCCAGAAAATTTGCTTCTCTGTACTTAATGTAAAGATAATTCTTTACATCAAGACTTAATAGTGAAAACTTGTATTTAAAAATTGTAATTATAGCCTGAATCCACTTAAAATACTTTTCAGTTCTTTTAATCGTGTAATTAATATGTGTGAAAAATATAACACGAAATTTAAAATTTCTTGACTCAATCATAATGCAGTAATACAAAAACCATTTGTTATAATTACAATGAGATGAGCGCACAAAAAGCTTTCACTAAAAAAGGCTTTGGACTTGCCTTGGAGTGGAAAAATTTAATATTTTAAAATTGACTTGTAATAAGATAATTATGAAAACAGGTTTTCTATTATGCAAATATTTTGATTGTTTTATAGTTAAAATGATAAAATATTTAAGATTTATTGAGACTAACAATTTTTAAGAAAAACATATTGTAACTTATAGCTATCATTCTTTTTCAAAACATTAATAGAGCTAAATATTTACTGTATTACAATTTAATAGAGTCAATATATTATTATGTATGTAATTTTATTGAATGTAATCAAATTTGAAACTAAATATCTTATAAATGAAGATATTTAAAGAAAATTAAAGGCTGCATAACCTTTGCACAACTTCAAGCTGCATAACCCCTAAGCTTATTACTTTCCCCTAAATAATGGATAACTATTATAAGGAAATACAACCAATTTTCAAAATATTTAAATTAATTTTTAAAAATTACCTTTTTTAATAAGTTTACTAATTTTTATATTCCTAAATAATTTTTATAATATTAAAAACTAGTGTTATTTGATTAATAAAATTAATTTTTTAAAATACTTTTGCATCATTGAGGAAAATACACGCATTGCTAAAATAATCATAAAATGATGTGGTATGTTGTGGTACTGCATGAATTAGTACTGTATTGTTGAATAAAAAGTACAGAGTAGATTTTTTATATAACAATGAAAATAGTCTTGCATTTTTGCTGCGTGGGTTTTACCTTCAATGCTAATTATAGTCGCACGAAGACTTTTTTTTAATAATATTTAAACTAAACCCAGTTTTATATAGCCTTTTATATAATCCCGTGTGAAAATTGAAAAATTTTTAGTCGAAGTTTAAATTCTTAAATGAAAGAGACGATTCATTTTAGTTAGAATTTGTTTAATTATATTTATATTTTGAACAAAAAACTATTTTAATAAATAAGGTAACACGAGAAATGAATAATATTTTGTTGTGTATGTTATCTGTAAATGTTATTAATTATTGAAAAATTTTGAATAATTGAATGAATGAATGCACTTTATTTAAGCTGAGACCATTTTAGTTTTTGAGACTTACTATTCTCACTATTCTAACAGTCCAGCATACAATACAAATTACTATTTAAAAGAAGGTTTTTTAAGAAAAATTTTAAAATTATCAAAAGTTTTCTATTAAATAATATTTTAGTTTATTACACGAATAATGACTATTTTCTACAAGTGCTTTGTAAAAAAATAATGCTTTGTAATAATATTCCGATTGATTCAATTCAATCCTCTCACTCTTTATAAAAAATTGTATTCCTATAAAATAAAGGAATTTCAAGACATTTATTTTCTTGGGTTTGGGTTTTATAACAAGAGGTTTTCATATCTCAAAAATATTAAAGATATTAATTATTGTCAATTTATTAATTAAAAATGATAAACTTATTTCGTCGTTGATCTTAATGATTCTGAAATGGCATATCGTTGGACAGGAATTTGCTCTCACTTTTTCTCTGATACTTTAACTTACGCTTAAATGTTATGAATGTTCTAATTGAATATGAAAAGTGATTTAAATATGTCTTCATTTAAAACAATAAACTATGACCTGTATTAGTTACAGCTTTATTTATGAAATGTTGAAAGTCTGTTGACTATCAATATAGTATTTATGGTAGTTTTATGTTTGGATCAGAAGACATAAGTGCTCATCGAAATCACATAACTTTACTAAATCGCATATTTATGAAGCTTTATAAATAATCAATCATTTAATCGATTTTTTGTAAACAACGAAAATCTTTGGTAAGGAGGGAATTAAGTATTTTTTATAGTCCTGTTTTTTCGTGATATGAGTTAATGATCATACAGTCGTTGTTGTGATTAGAAAATAGCAATTTTGCAAAATTCCTGTTTAATTCATTGTTAGACAATAAAGAAGGATACTTAAGAAATATAAGTTTCAACAGATTCTGACATTAATTATTCTCTATGGTTAATAAATAGAGTCATATTAAAAAGATTATCATTTAATTCTTATAAGAATTTGTTGTTAACTTTGATTATTCGCCAAAACTGGGTTTGCAGTCACTTCACAAAATTCTTATTTCGAAATCATATTTATCTTAATAAATAAGAAATAAGTGACACTTTCTATGAGTACAATATTTGGTAGAACTTCTTTGGATTTTCTCTCGAGATCCAATTTCTATTTTGCTATTGTGATCAAATTGAATAATTAAGTTCTCAAAATAATTGGCAAAATCAGAATGAAGGCCAACGAGAAAAAATATATCCTATTCTGTATATAAATATTATTAGATTAATCATATATTTGTAATTAATTAATATTAAATTTAAATCAAATTTAAGTGAATTTATAAATATTGGTAAAATTATAATGAGATCTCTTCAAACATAATGCATTTTTTGTGAAAAAACTATTTTTCTTTGAAGAATTTGTGGAATTTTATTTGATATAAAAGTATTTATTTTGTAACAAATTTACTAAACCTTTCGCAATCAATTTAAAATTATTTCTAAAAACGCTTTCTTCAGCCAACTTCCTAATAAGAGAAGATCATACTGAAGCCCATGTTAAACCAGTGCGATTTTTACAGGGATAACCCCGTGTCGGGACATGGGATTGTTAAAAAACAATGAATATGTGGCCGGCATATAGCAATCATAGAACAACAGCGAGGCTGAGATTCGAACCCATGACCCTTCGATCATGAGTTCAGCACTTTGCTCACTGCGCCACAATGACTCCCCTAAAAATAAATTTTCATTTAATAAGAATATTTTTGAGTAATAATTAAAATTTTTAATTGGTTTGATTTAAAATCTTGTAAAATAATTTGATACAGAGAAATGAAGCCTTAACTGTATAACTCAAATGAAGAGCTCAGATAAGTGATGAATTGAATCCACAACTTAATATTCATGTTCTTTTGCGTGGACAACTACACCACAGGCCCCTACAATTCAATTGAATTATCAGTTATTAATGTTCTATTTGAAGTCTACAAGTAGAACATCAATAACATTATGATTTTAAAAAGTTTATAAATAAATATTAAATAAATAACACTTAAATTATTTTTAAAAATTAAATATGTATCTTTAATAAAAATAGTGGATCACGATCTCAACAAAAAAACTCAATGAATATGAATTTTTCATACCTTTACCGCCAAATAGTTTATCTTTGTTAATATCAATATTTAATACTACAGTAATCGACTAATTTCTCAATATTTTAAAAATATTGTCTTTGGACAACAGATATCGGAACATATAACATAATGTTGTAATAATATTTCAAAGCAGTAACGATATTAAAAATGAATTCAAATTTGAAAACTTTTAACTTTAATATTTAGTTCATAATAAATTGAGAAATGAGGGCTTTGTTTGTAAGTGATATAAACTTTATGGTGATATAAACAGGGAATCGTTGGATTGTAGGACTCCCTTTTGATTTTGAGGATTGAGAAAAGGAGAACCACCTGTAGAGCAGTTTGGAGCAGCATTAAGGAGACAAAGAAAACTATGGTCACTCAAAAATTGATGAGTCAGACTAAATGAAGTATGGATTTCCAAAAATTTCAAAAGTCTCTTAAAAAATGATAAATCATAACTTTTAAATTTATTATGCTGTAGAATATACTATAAATTAGGAAATTGGTAGCGCATTCAATGTTAGAACAAGAAATGAAAAATCAATTCATTCAAATAAAGCAGAATAAAGCTCTTAATCTCGAGAGCATTTGTGTCGATTCTTTCTTTCTTTCGAAGTGATACATCTTATTATTTTTGTATTACTGAGAATTCATAAATATTTGAAGATTGACGAAGTATTCTGAGAAACAGCGGAATAAACAATGGACATGCTCTGGAAAACTGATGCGCTCGAGCGCTTACTTTGTTAAGTCAAGTCAACAAAGTTTATGCTTACCGGTAGTATTTGTTTCATAATTATTACATAAATTCTTGAAAGCTATATACTTATTAACAAAAAATACCTCAAACATACAAGAATATGAAAGTCCCTATGATAAGGCAACCAGATATGCAGGATCCTGCAGGATTCTGCAGGATTCTCTCACATCGATGGGTCAAAATTGGACTCCTGCATACTTCCCTTGAGGAAGGTTGTGAGGGTTAAAACATTAAATTAAAATGAAAAAAGTAATACAAAATAATTATAAACACTATAGAAATAAATAATTGTCAAACATAACAGCTCTTACTCTGTTTAAGATCCTTAAACTCTTTTTAGAAAATTTTGTATTTGTATTTAAAATATTTAACGCGTAATAAGTACGTGAATCCTATTTCTATAACCCTAATAGCGAAGAGTTACAGCTCTTATCTAAATATTTTCTTAGTTGACAATAAATTAATTAAAAAATATCTACACATTATTTAGATTCAAATTTTTCTGCGATATATATTTTCAGAATAAAAGAAATCATTTATTAAATAATACGTGATTCAAGTTTATTGAGCCTTGAACTCAATATAAATTATATATTATTAATATACCGTATGTATTAATTCTTTAAGCACATATAAGTAGTGATGGGCATAAGCCCACTTTATATAATCTTTAGCTTACCATTTTGGTGTGAGCTTGAGCTTTGAGCTTGCATTGAAAAGGTTTAGTTAAAATACAACCTTTTTAAAAAAGCCTATTCTATTGTTTAATTCAAAATATCTAAAGTATTCTCACGTGTATCAGATCAAAAACTTTCAAAAGTTAATTAAGAAATACTCTCCCCATTTAATCCTAAATTCAATTCAACAAAGTCTTTTTTGAAATTGATTTTAACAGGATTTTAATTTTTATTAGAAGCCCATAAAAACTCATTATAGTGAGCTTGAGCTTATATAGAATTTGCCGAGCTTTAGCTTGAGCTGGGATAAGCTCAAGCTCGAGCTTAGCTTTTGCCCTTTACTACATATAAGAATGTTGATTTGAATGGAATCTACTTTATTTCACTTATTAAAGAATTAATTTATTAAACTATGTTTATATTCATACTCAACTTTCATGAAATAGGTCCAAAACTTTTATATTAGTGTAACTTTCATATTAACGTAAGTATAAATAGGGTTGCACAGGATGTAATTACATGTAAATTACAGTGGTAAATTACGCGTAATTTAAGTAAAAAGACGCGTAATTACATGTAATTTAAGTAAATTACTTAAAATTACGCTTATATTACGTAAATTACCTGTAATTACGCGTAATATTACACTCAATAAAGATTATGACGCGTAATATTGCAACCCTAAGTATAAAGCATTTAATGTTTCTAAAGTTTCTATACCTGTAGTTTCTAGAGGTTGTATAATTAGCTAAATTAAATTTATTAATATTAATGAAATATTCAGTATCTACTATGATATTAACTATGATAAGTTTTTATGTCTTTATTTTTCTTAATTGTGAAGTGTATGCATTAAAAGCTGACTATTACTAGTTTTATTGCTAACAAGAGTTGTTGGAATCCACTTTTGAGCATAAAATTAGCAAAAACAAGTACAGTATCTAATATTAAATAAGTGAACATATTATAGATGTGATTCATATGGTAGTATAAGTCAATATTAGAGCTGACAGTATACAGAATTAATTTAAGTTTATAACAGATTATGTCTATGTTAGTGATATTGGACTCTTTGTCCATTTAATATTTTCATTTATGTGTTCCATTTCATTGAGCGATATGTGGAGTCCCTTCGCTCGAACGAGTCATAAGAAGAGGCAAATGTAATTACTTACACGTTCATATCGATTTGGTTGTTGGCTAAAAGTTGACTCAAATCACATTTGTGAAGCGGCTCAAAAGAAAAGATGACACAACTTATCATAAGCACAACCTCATGGGTTTTTATGTTTTTTCCGCATGTTTTCCCATTTAATCCATCAATTTTTGCAACCTTTTCATACCTGTAAAGCGTGATTAGTTTACTAACCTATCAGCTGTATCTAACATTAGTAATAGTAATCATGGGTTTGTTAGCAGATGGAACATAAAACCAGTCCAAAATTGCAGAAAAAGAAATACATTTATAGAATTATAATGTCTTAAAACTTGTAGGACATGTGGTGTGACAGACATACACATTGTTTGGTCAGATATAAAATTATAAGTTTCCAAATTAGATTTTCTTCAAAGTCAACAGAGGACTCATTTTATCAATTTTGTAGCAGAATAAATGAGTTTATGCTTTAATTAACTAACTGTACAAAGAATCTAAAGTTATTATTTGAAAACACTCAAACAATTTTAAAAATTTATATCACTTTGAGAAAGATAAGCTAAAAATGAAGAATGAGGAACATCATTATGAATGACATATTTTATACCAATAATGGATTATTTGTGTAAAACTATTCTAATGGAAACATTAAATTGTGGTTCGACTGTCAAAACTCATGAATAAGCAATTAATTCAGTCTTGTTTGGGAAACATATTCTAATTATTTGAAACTTATTCTAAATTTAATATAATGTCCATATTTTAATATAAAATAATTCAAACAAATCGCTTATTCAAGTGAAGCGCTTAATTCAATTCTTTCGTTCGTAATGAAATCACAAATTTCTTCACTTATGTCATATTGAATAAAGTGAATGCCAGACTCGGTTTGTAATAAATGTATTTTATTTATCGAAGTCTTTAATTTAATGGATACTTTGTTTTCTAGTTAATAGAAAAGAAAGAATCATAAGAGAAAGAAAATTAGTTTTCTTATAATTAAATTTCATAATTTACGCTATTATTAAAAAAAAAGTGATCACAAATCTTAAGACGTGACAAGTTATGCAAATGTAAAGAAGTTTTTGAAATTTTTAGGATATGAAAACTTGTAATTTAAAATATTTGAAGGATAAAATTGTGTACATATTCATGAAATGCGCCTATTATTTTAGTTACTGTATTGTATTTTACTCTATATACAGTATGTTATTATAAAATTTATTTAAGTACATAACTAGTGTTAAAAAATTTCTACAAACTTTATTTTTTTGTGAGAAACTTTTTCGAGAATTTTTTTCAACACTATACATAACTGAAGCTATTCTATAAATGTATATGTTTTCAATTCTTGATGCGATTGTTATATAAAAGCTAAGTTTCAAATTTTGAAAGCTGTGGTCACAGATTAATAGAGATTTTAAATGAAGACTAAAATAAAGTAAAATAAACTTCTGTTTATAATAAAAGTGAATGGAAAATGAATTAAAGTAATATTTCAAATGTCAAGACAATGCTTTAATTCCGAATTAAATGATGAAAACTTTAAATTATTTTCAAAAAGAATGAGTTATGGGATTTGAATTGCATTGAATACAGTGATTGACAAATACTCTGTTGTTTTAAAAAAGAGTTCTGATGAAGAAAAACTCCAATTCTAGGAATAAATTGAATTTTTCTCTTTTTGATTGAATACAAGAATTTAAAAATAGTGTACACAAACACATGAAAATCTTCAAACATTCAATAATTGAAAAGAGCTTTAAAATAAGAATATTCTTATTTTGATCGCCTTATCATTGAAATGCTGGTCATTATTGAAGTTAAAACTTTTGCTTTGAAAAACAATTGATTTGCTTAAGACAAAAGCCTAATTAAGATATTTTTAAATCTGTTTTAAACAAACGAAAAGTTTTTAGGAATCAAAATTGGTTAAACAAAATTTAATTATCGCAAGACTTAGAGGTGAACACAAACAAACATGAAGATCAATAGAATCTTCATTAGTATAACAAGATTTATGTTGGAAAAGTGACAAAATATTATCTCATTACAGGAGCGATGACTTTGTAGGAGTTCTCACTTTTCTTTGTTACTCTAAACTTAGAAATGAGTATCGAAAATAAAATCAATTAAATAACAAGAAATTTAGCTCTTATTTATCAAAATATGATTTTCACACTTTTTAAAAATTCTTGATTTTAAACGAAAGAATGTATTATTATGTTTATATTTTATATTGAACTGATAAAAAAAATAAAACTACACACACACACACACACACACACACACACACACACACACAATGACACTATTTTTTAATAATATAGATTATTGCAGAATCACATACACGATTCACAAATTATCACGATTTTTAAATAATATAGAAATATAGAGTCAATCTTTAAAAATAGAATGTAACTCACTATACAAATTACTTTTTTACTATTTTGAAATTACTATTTTTGAAGTGAAAGCTAAACTCTTTAAATAGCATTAGTCTTTAAATTAGACTTTATGTAAATTACCATACAATGCAGTTTAAGTATCGGTTCACAACCTTTTCAAGTCTGAAACCATAAGGTTTTGCATATCATTATTAATGAAATGCTTGCCTACCGTTAAATAATTGTATCTGTTTTATAAATATTATAAACTTAATGATTTTAATAAAATTTTAGGAATTTTCCAAAAGCGGTTAAAATTTTAGGAATTTTCCAAAAGCGGTTAAAATTTTAGGAATTTTCCCAAAAGCGGTTAAAATTTTAATAATTATCTTTATTTTGATGTTACTCTTAATAAAATTATCAAAATAACTGCAACCATTTTTTAAAACTCATAATTTTAATTAAAAATTTACTATTATTTCTTGTAAAAATTGCCAAATAATTTATTCTAAATTAATTTTTTGTAACCCTAATAAACTAATTTGTAAATATTTATCGAAATTATAGCAATAAAACATTTTGACATTTTCTAATTATTATTTTATTAATTATTAAATAACTGAATTCTTGAATCAGTAATTTAGTACATTATATTCTAATTATCATCAATTTTTGTAGCAATTACTTTCTTGTAGTGTTTGCGAGTATTACTTTTCAATCGAGTCGTATATTGTCGTAGAAATAAAGTATTACTTTACTTTTGCTTACTTTTATTTATTTTTACCGTTTAACAAAAAGTAAATAATTTTTAATTGTATTTTGCTTTTAAATAAAAATAAAAAACGGTTTCTAAAGGATTAGAATATCAGTAAAATGATTGCCATTTCCCGCTATACAGACTTCAAGTTTTAGAATTATCGGAAGATTGTTTAGCAGGAAAACGGAGTTTACTTAATCCTACAAAATTACAACTCAAAGAATTATAAATTATATAGGTGTCAGATAAAAGTAAGTGTTAAAATATAATAACATACTTTTACTTTTTAATTTACTTTTTGTAAAAAATTTCACTCATCAAACACTATTTTATTAATGATTCGAACAAATCTACAAAATATTTTTAATATAAAATGTTAAAGATATATGAAATACAATTTTCAATACATTCCGACGCACTTTCATAATATTGAATTCCGAGTCATTATCTACTATCATATTATAGGAATGTTAACGACTTTCGATCGACAATAGAATCAAATAATATCACATTAAATGAAATGACTAGAAATTAACTTTTTATACTAATATAACCAATGATTTTGCTAATAGTATGTGTAGGTATGCTTTGAGTTTAAGGTTTCAATTTATAACTAACTATAATTAAATAAAATCGATTTCGAGGCATCAGACAGTGTTCTGTATTATTCCTACTAATGGTATGATTGAAGTCCTGCCGAACACAAGTAATATCAAATCTGAACTAACTTTAGTAATTGCAACTGTTTTTTAGTGTGTTGTTTCAAAAATTCGGTTTTAAAACATACAGTACTTTAAGATTATAAATAAATAATCAATAAAAATAACTGAAATACGTTTCACAACTTCTAAAATATGCGAACATAAGTTTGTCCCAAACACAACAGTTGCTCAGATTGAATCAGTTTAAAACATAATAAATATAATTGTATTCAATTTACTTTTTAATTGTGTGTAACTCTAGACTTAATGCGATATTATATTTAAATATAAAATCAATGTTTGATCATTCCTATGAGAAAATAGGCATTAATTGAATAAATTCTTAAAAAGTAAAGTCATGTAGAAATTGAACCAATTGTGATCATCCACTCTGTACTCCTTCAGAAAAGAAAGACTGATCAAAACAGCTGAGCACGAATGGCAAGGATTCATCCCTAAAATTATATTTTGCTTTATATGTTCGAGATTTTAGTTCAGAGATTTTGCATAAAAATTATATTTCCTACAGAAAAAAAATTCCATGACGTTTCTTTTCTGAAGGAGAACAGCACTAGTGATGTGAGTTACTAAATTTCTAAAAAGTTTCTCGACACTAAATTTCTCGATAAAAAAAGAGAAATTTTCTTTTTTTTATTCACTTTCTATTACTGAAACTTCAAGTTTGTTATTGTAAATCATAAAATAAATGTTATTTTATATTTAAACATTGGAGTAATTGTTAATGTTTGATATTAAACCCACAACAGTAACTAGGGGTGGGCAGAGGGACTATAGCCCCACCATAGATCTCATCAAAAATATTATTTCTAGAAATTTTACATCAATATTACCCACACTTTGAAACCTTCAAATTGATAATATGAATATGTAAAAGATGACTTGTGTAGGTTCAATTCCTGTCTGACCTAAAATTTTCTTTTGAGTTACTGAGTCAATGCCTCTTTTCTCAGTTTTAAATTAGTCAAACATACAATTTTTTAATCTAAAAATAAGTATATTTGTTTGAGAAGAAGTTGTTGTCAAATATTACATATAAACAAAAACTAAAACAACTTAACCAACTAATCCATCGCTTAACATGTCCTTTAATTATTGTATTTTAATTGAAAATAATTTTACTTATGTTCCTAAGCTTGAAAAGAGTGAAAAGTCTCAACTAAAACAAAACTTTTTAATAATATTTTATATTATCATTTTTATATCTTCATATATTTTTATACATTTAATTAATTAATTAATTAATTTTATTTTCTATAAAGAATTTTATAGAAAAAATTGTTGTATTTGAATAATGTTACAGTTATATGAAATAAGAAACTCAAATAATCCAAAATATTAAGTTACTGTCAATTGAAGGGAAGTTTAGAATAGAGGTTCTTCAAGCTCAACAGGATAATATTGGAGCCTGAGCTCAAAAAGGACTCTAACTCTTATCCCGAGTCTATGGACATCATTAGTTATTAATGAAATAATATATTAAGCCAATATACAGTTACGTAACACAAAAAGTATGAATAGCTTTGAAAAATAATAATAAATAAATGTTTCAATTTATTAATGAAAATTTTATTAAAACACAACTGTGCAAAACGTCTAAACTTATAGAACTTAAAAATTAATGAATAATTCTAAGCAAATGAAAATGAATCGATTCTATAAATATTAAATTAAATTATAAAGAAGAGAGGTAAGGCTCTATCTGTACGTTGTAGTGAACATAAATTGGAATCCTTAATGGTTAGTGAAGTTTGGCTGCAGTGACGTGAGACGAGTAAACCAAGAAAACCCATTATCCAAAATTGTCACGTAAGGATTGCAGTTCACTAATAGTTACAGTTTAATTAAGCAAAACTATACTCAACGAGAGCATTCGCTTTTTTGTCTTAAATGAATGAAAAGCTTTTTCTATATTATAAGTACTTCGCTGTGTGTATAGTATGTTAGCAACAATATAACTGCATAACAGCATAACGTGATCCCCTTAATCAATGATAACTAAACCAAAATTCTGAGTTTGGATCACAGAACCAGATTCATGTTTAACATTATTCTTATAGGAAGAATACTGTTGTATCGCATCATTGTTAACCTAAAGTTACTTTCCTTTCAAAATAATGACACAAACATAACGAGATCCCTGAGGACTGCTATAATTTTGGAAAGAGAACCCTTTCTTACTTTCAAGTTATATGAGAGAACAGTTACAGTAACTGTAATGCAATTTAATATTCGTACATGAAATTCGTTCACTGCCAGCATCTCAATGGTGTTTTCTACTGAATAAGTAAAGTAATAAACTCTATTTGTAGTTCATGTTGAAATTGAGTGTATTGTGCACTTGCGGTGACTC